>LGTU01001087.1:0-12811 GCA_001314425.1 Phytophthora pluvialis | reverse complement strand
TGAGACTCACTCTTTCGGTTCGGTTCTCCTCCTCGACGAGATTCTCGACCACGGGTGGTGCTCAGGCTGTCGCGCTGTTTGTAGCGCTTCTCGCCGAGCAACCGACGGTTGATGATCTTCTCGACTCTGTGGAGAAGCGGATTTCCGGGTGATGGATCGAATGTGACTGAGTGGCGCAAGAGATGTCACTAGTTTGCGACAATGACTACGGACTCAGATCCACATCGGGATCAGCGATCCAGCCTCGGACCTGGGATCCAGCCTCGGATCCGGGATCCAGTCTCAGATCCGCTATCCGACGAAGATGGGAGAGAAGTGCAGAGAGTCGGCCGCAATACTGTGAGGATGAGGAAAAGAAGGAAAGGGATAGAGCCTAGTGGGTGTGACCGTCTAGTGGTCGGGAGAAGGGTGGCTTGGCATAGGAGAAAAAGCTTAACCATAAATTAGAACTGAATTTGCGTCTTAGTACGCAAGAACTTCGCAAACACCAATGAACGGGAACGTATATTGGCCCTACAAGGTGTAAGCGAGTAAGGCGTAGTTGATCTAGTGTCGGTAACTCTCTGGATAATACATTGGCCAGATTGAACCACCTAGTGATCTACCCTCAAGTGCAGATCCAAGATCGACCGGAGTTCACAGCTTGGCCGGANAGAGTGAAGATTTCCGCGCTGCTCCACCCCATCCCCGCGTCTCGCCAAGACGTTCAAAACTTCACTACTCGGACTACCTCGCAGTTACCAAGAGAGCAAGATCCAGCCCTACCGACGGGTACTCAAGGTGACCAGTTCAGCACGATCACGGATCATCGGGGGACCCCTCCGTTAGTCGGTGTCTGGGCGCAGTGGGAAGTCGGATCCAGCATTAACAAGATTTCTGCTGATCCCACTACTCCACAATGGTGCGCGTGCCCGGATCTTTTGGTGACTCGGGATTTCACCGTGAGTCCCTAGAAGAAGTTCAAGTGAAGACTGAACAAGGGGAACAAGCGTCATCGGACTTGGAATCGACGACGACGCTGCTCAATGAAGCAAGATCCACAGATCGGCAGAGTGCTGCAAGGAACTCTGTCGATGGAACGGAGGGCGATCTGGCGACAGATCTAGAAGGTAAACCTCCAATTCCTCCACAGGTCCCCTCGGGGACCCCGGCGGATCTCGACCCGCGTCGAGATCTGCCAACAAATCAAGGGAAAGTGAAAGCTAAACGGCATACATTCGCAGATCCGCCGGTTAAGCTAACGCCGTACCCGTACGAAGTCCCGCTAGTCTCACGAGTTGATCAAGAAACGAAGAGGATGAAGATGAAGGCACCAGAGCTGGAAGGCGAGGATCTCAGCGAACCCGCATTCAGCTGGTCCGAAGACGTTCTGGAGCACTTGTTCCACCATAAGGAACGACGCGATTTCCTGGATCAGGATTCGGTGATGCAGACCCTGAAGCTGAAGCAGAAGCAGATCCAAGATCCGAAGGAACCCGTGACCACTCCTGTGGTGATGGACAATAAGTTGGAGGTGGTGAAGGAGCTACTACGGCTGTTGAAGAAAGCAGACGCCCTCGCCGGTGCGTTCGTCGCGGATGACCTGTTCGATATGGATCTTGACTCGATCCAGCTTTCCACGCGATGTCTCTTTGAGAAGCTGAAGATCTTGGTCGGTGAAGCTCCCAGCTCCCCGGATCCGGAGTCAACATCCCGGATCAGCGCTACTGCGTCGTCGCACTATGCTTCGGCAGCCGAGGATGGATCGGACGCTTCGTCAGAGCCGCGGCGAATGGTGCTCGGTCCCTCCGGTGCGTCGCTGCAGGAAGCGCGATCGAAGATCCGACGTCAGGATCCGCGATCGAGCCGGCAGAAGAAGTCTGCTCCCGCAGCAGGCCAGATCGTAACCGCTACCCCGTCGAACGAGTCGCCAGGCACGCTGCAAAGGTACTTCCAGGCTGCCATGAGTCGATTCCTGGCAGAACAGCAAGTCGCAGCAACTGTCCCGGTGGCCGAAGAACCAAAGAACGCCGGATTACAGGACGTGGAGATGGAGTCGGTAGGATCGCCAAATCATGAGGCATACCACTGGGAGTATGATCCCGACGACCTGGATTTCCCAAGTCCCGCTCGCGCCGCTGTGGCCTCGACTGCCATCGAATCTGCAGGGACATCCATGATCCAGCGGGTCCGGATCTCCGCGATCTCGGATCTCAAGGAGTTCACGGGGAAAGATCCAGACGAAGATCGAGCGAGAGCTTGGATCGGCAAGGTCAAATCAGTGTTCATGCGCGATCAAGCCTCGGACGAAGAGAAGTGCTTGACGTTCGCAGATCTACTGGCTGAACCCGCGAGGAACTGGTATCACCAACTGGCTTGATCTACCCGCAATAAGTGGACCGAGCTATTGCGAAGTTTTCAGATCCAGTATTGCGATCTTGGCGTCTCGGTGGCGAGACAGTACTATCATGCGCGCAAGCGATCCGACGAATCGCCGCTGGAATACCTCTATCGGCTTAACGTGGCTGGATTACGGGCGCGCCTGAAGATCAAGGACGGCGGATCAAAAGAGCGACGTGAACATGTCGATAATTTTATCGAGACGCTGGGCGACCAAGATCTGGCGGATCGCCTGACACTGCAACGACTCCCAGATGCAGACGAGCTCGAAGAAGTCCTTCGAGCGCTCGAACGCGCCAAGAATCACCAGAAGAAGGCCGCGTATGGATCCAACAAGTACCGACAGAAATCGCCAACGCCAGCACCGACGACCCCGGCCAAACATGTTCGCGCGATCCGAACTCAGGCGACAGAGTCGGAATCCGACTCCAACTCGGACGGATCGGACTCAGACAGTGACGAGTACCGCCGGGTCTACGTCGCTGGTAGCAACGATCATGCACTGCAAGCTCGAGAAAACACGAACAGCGGGGATCGGAACCAAGGGGACCTGCACGCGACGGATCAAGCTCCGCGCGATCACCGTCCTCGGAACCAACCTGATGGACCTGATCGTAGCCGCTGTACGCATTGCGGATCCCGTAAACACACGGATCTCCGATGTTGGAGGCGCTTGACGTGCGAGAAGTGCGGCAAGAGAGGCCATCCGGCCGATCACTGCCTCTCCGTGTGCCGCGGATGTGGAGAACTTCACCACATGGGGAAATGCCCGACGGAAGAGTTTTACAACCAGATCCGTCAATGGTACAATCCAACGAAGCACGCGGGCATGTTGCCTGCTATTGCTGAGAAGATGTTAAACTAGGACGCTCGTCGGGTTGGAATCCGATACGAGCCGAGCGTTCTAGGTATTGCATCTTTGCATTCATGAACAAGACGCCGTTAGACCAAGTTAGCAAGCTACCAGATCTACGCGGTAATACATGTGAACTGCTTGGGAAACGTACTGCTGTGATCTCGAGTATTTATCAAGCCGATGACTTCTCTCGATCCGACAGTGCAGTGGTCGTGGATCTTGATCCAGTCGCCCGCCAGGGCTACTGGAAGCAGTAAGATCCAGATCAATAGTTTAGGCTAACGGAAGGCGAGATCACACCAGATCTTCGTCGAGTCGACAAATATCGCCAACCTGGTGCTGCAGTATCTTCAGATCTCCTGCCAGGAGAGTCGCGAGGGTATTGGAAACATCATGCATCGGGTAAGTGGTTTCGACAGGCCAAGATCACCGGCAAGATCAACAATGGGAAGGCGGTCTTACGCTTAGATACCGGCGCCGAAGTGTCCATCGTGGACACTACCTTTGCTCGTAAGGTTGGATGCTATGTCGACAGGAGTCAGAGCTAAGAATGTGTTGGGATTGGTGAGAACGTGTATTCGACGGAAGGAAGAACTGGGATCAAGGTTACCTTAGCAGGATCGCTGGTGTATTTCTTCGATACCTGGGTGGGCGAGCTATCGGGTCAGGAAGCCATACTGGGTATGGACTTCATGGTTCCGGCGAGAATCCGGCTGGATCTCGCGGATGGATCCATCTCCTTGCCCGACGAGGTCAAGATCCAGCTCAGCGGACGGCGACAGCTCCACAATGACAAGGCGAAACTCTTGAGGCTGGGTCAGCACATGCAGATCCAGATCGGGGAATCCGTGGAGCTATCGCTGCGCCTGAAGGCATCGGGACAAGACAAGTTGTGGGTTACTCGCGGAGACCGCTGGATCCCGACGCTGATCAAGGGGCCTGGCAGAACACGGTACATGCAGACCACCAACCTCAGTGAAAAGAAGTTGATCCTGCAAAGCGATGAGAGAGTTGGCATGGGGCTGGCAGGAGATCGCGTACCAAGGCTTCCAGGCTTCGTGTCGGTGGGATCTCGCCGCTATATGGAGTGACAGAACCTCGCTCTGCAGGCCACCATCGAGGCCGGATCCGCGAAGGCGGAGCCTCTGCAGGCCCCGCTCGGGCCAGCAGTCGACCGCCCCAAGTACCCGACACCGCGTGGAATACTCCGGCGGGGCGAACCGGCCCGGATCTGGCATATGGTAGCTGGATCGTGCGACAGAGGGGGTAGCCAGGACGAAATGTCGCCGGAAGCGTCGCAACATCCCGACAGTCTCGATGGTGAAGAGCTACGGCCGTTGCGGATCATGTGTGTGACGACCGCGGAGACGAGGGAAACTGCTGCCGAAGGTATTCTATATCCCAAACAGTCAGAGTTGCGAGGCGAAGGCGCCCAAGCGCCAGATCCAGGTAATCAAGAACGTCCAGGAGCCAGCGGGCCACCTCGAGACCGAAATCCCATGCCGGACGACCGAGATCCGACGGCCTTGGCCGCGACGGTAAAGGGGGCGTCATCAAAAGACGCACCGGATACCAACGCACAAGAGACAGGACGAAGATCAGCAGATCGGGTCAGCTCATCCCTGGACTCAACAGATGTTGACCAGAGACGGGACGAGGATCCAGGTCGAGATCGGGAAAATCAGGTGGCGTCATCAGATCGGAATGCTGATCTATCGGATGGTGAGCGGAGACGGGACCGGGATCTGGGTCGAGATGGGGAAAATCAAGTAGCGCTATCGGGTCAAGATTTCAATGTGGGGAAAGAACCCGTCGAGGATGAGCAGGTATGTTACCACGAAGGGGGTGGTCTGCACGCAGAAGACGTCCGAGACGAGTTGGCGGTGCTGCCAGAGGTCGCCTCAACAACCGACGAGGTAACGATCGAAGACATTCAAGTGGGAGATCCGTCGGACAACTCGCCAGCTGAGATCGGCCATCTACATCGGAAGATCTGGCGATACAAGCACCTCCTCATCGGTAAGGGCAACGCATTGCCGCCCGCGGCAAGGGGTGTTGTCTGTGACATCGATGTGGGCAACGCGAAACCGATCGCCCAGCGAGTGCGCAAGGTAGCTCCACAGTTTCGCGAGAAACTGTCGGATCTGATCAAGGGACTGCTACGAGCCAAGACCATCCGCCACTCGACCTCTTCATGGGCATCGCCGATCGTTATCATCATCAAGAAGAATGGTGTCGACATACGACTGTGTATTGATTATCGATTGGTGAATGGCCTAACTCCATTGATGGTCTGCCCGATGCCGCTGATCAATGATCTGCTGGAGGATCTCGACAAGACTATTCGCTGGATATGGCGAGTGGGTTCTGGGTGGTGACGATGACGGATCGAGCTTGTTCGATCTCGGCTTTCATCACCCCGTTTGGTTTGTTCGAGTGGAATCGGATGCCTTTCGGCCTCAAGAACGCTCCGCAGATCTACCAGAGACTGGTCGACAATGCCTTGTACGGGTTTACCCGGATCTCGCGATATGGGCAAGACGAAAGGCAGGTTGATCTGTTTGAAGGTGGAGAACCAGAGGATTTAGGCAAACCGTCGGTCCTGGGGCGCCGATCTTACATTGATGATATCCTGATCCCGGCGAGATCGTGGGATCAATTGTGTGATCGAGTGGAAGACTTGCTGGAAGCGTGCGACAAGTGGAACCTGTCGATCAGTGTTGTGAAGAGCTTCTGGGGAATGAGCAAGGTGGACTATCTAGGACATCGACTATCGAAAGCCGAATTGAAGACGAACCCCAAGGATCTGTCAGCCCTGACGGATTTGGCTTTCCCGGGATCGCTCCGAGCCATGCAGTCGTTCCTGGGTAGTCTGAATTACTACAGTCAATTCATCGAAGATTACGCAGTTTATGCTGCAGTACTGTACGAGTTGCGAGAAGTGGACTTCGCTGCGATGTCCATGACAGGATCCCGTGGCTAGCTGAAAGAGTTCCTCGATCTTGAGAAGTCGGATCCAGACAAGTCGGATCGCGATCCCGGGTCAGATCCTATCGATCTCGGGAAATCGGATCCGGACAAGTCGGATCCCGATTCTGGATCCACGGATCTAATGACTGTTAAACAGGAAACGATGGATCTAGTGATGTTGACCACTGGTGGTATCAATCCACGTTGGATCCATGCCCACCGGGCATTTTCGAAGCTGAAGGAGAAGGTAGCTACGACACCGATCTTACGCTATTTCGATCCGGATCGAGAGACCGTAGTAGTGGTGTATGCGAACGAATGGGCGATCTCAGCGGCATTGATGCAGGAGTATGAGAAGATGTATTACCTCGTGACTTTCGTCAGCCGAACACTCAAGTCGAACAAACTCAAATACGGAATCGTGGAAAAGGAAGTGCTGGCGCTGTTGCGGGTCCTAGATATCAACTACAATATGTTGGTTAGACGTTCGATCCGGATCCTGACCCGATATTCAACGTTGGCCTGGCTGTTCCGTTCTGCTGGACTCCAAGGCCGGTTGGGACAGTGGGCTGCCTTATTGTCGCCATGGACGCTCGATATCGCGAAGTGTTCGAAGGGACAGGACGAGATCCTAGGGGCGCTTGCCGCTAGAATAACGCCCAGATCCGAGGTCGACAAGGCCCTGATCTCGATCGCGCCGAAGGAGGAGCCGAAACGCCAGATCCAGGCGCCTGTTCCTACCGTGCGGGCCGACGAAGAGCTTTACGTTGTAAGTTTTGACGGATCGGCCCGTGTCAAACGAGGAGGAGGTGCATACAGTGTGATCTTGTGGCGCCTTCCTGGATGGACGGTAGTAAAGGCCAGATCGGGTTATGCAACGAGCATGGCGGTCAATGAGGCAGAGTACCATGAACTCTTGCTGTCTCTGGACCTACTGGAAGGTGTAGGCCGAAAACGACTCGTGATCTGCGGAGACTCGAACTTGGTGGTCCGCCAGGTCCGTGGAGAGATCGATTGCAAGGCCCCGGGGTTGGTATTATTGAAGCAGAAGGTACTGGAAAGGCTGAGGAAGTGGCCCGATTACGACTTGGTGCATGTGAAGAGAGACAGGAATGGTAGTGCAGACAGTTTGGCCAGCGCGGCGCTCGACCGAGAAGCCGGATTGTGGTCGAGGACGAAGCTGAGTGACAAGATCTGATTACGCTGAACCGCCTAGATGAAGTGCTCATCACTCGATCTGAAGATCTAGTGGCCCGGATCGCGCCAGTGATGACTAGATCCGACACTCGATCGATATCCAGCCCAAATGTCCTGCAGGAAGAGTTCGTTAGGAATCTCCGGGTGGAACAAATCCGGATGAGGAGGCGCGGATCTCAGGGTTGAAGAAGTATTTGGCGGGTGACGTATGCGATCTAACGCAAGAAGAAGCTAGATCCTATAGCAACGTTGCGGTGGATTATGAAGTGGATCTAAATGATCTACTTTTCTATTGCTCGCCTACGAAATGTTCTGATGCAGATCGCGACGGACTGATGAGGCTCGCTGCACTTGAGACGTTACATCGATACATTCTACATCATTATCACGCGAGTCTGGAAGGAGGGCACCAAGGGATTGGCCGTACCTATCAGCGGATCCGGGATCACATCACTGGAGAGGTCTCTATCGAAGCGTGCAGTAGTGCGTGGGATAATGTGTCGACTGTGAGACCGGCAAGGGGGACCACGGATCCAAGGAGAGGCGCCAGGAAACATCCAAGCGACGTACCCGTTCCAGATCATCGCGATGGATCCCATTCCCTCGTTACCGAAGTCTTATAAAGGCAATACTGAGTTGTTGATCTGGGTGGACCTCTTCACCGGGTACGTGATCGCGAAGGATAGCTCGTCCAGGACAGCCCAGACAATTGCGGAATCTTATGGAGAGTGTGTCTTCCGATGATTTGGAGCGAGCGAGGCGGCCCGACATGATCGCGAGCCTGGTTTTATGTCTGATTTATTCCGCGCGTTCAATAAGATCTTGGGTCAACGCCAGCGGGCAACGATGGCGTATCGACCACAGGCTAACGGAACAGCGGAACGCATGGTGCAGACTATCACCAGGGCGCTGAAGATGTATATCCAGGATCTAGATCAACGAGACTGGGACGAGTATGCCGAGCGACTTACCTTTCCAATCAACACGGCGCAGGATAGGATCCGCGGCGACACCCCGTTCTACTTGGTGCACGAGTGGGATCCGAGATCCACTCTCGAAGCTACGATCCCGGTTGGAAGTACGCGACGGACACATCGAGATCCACGGCGATGGCGTTACCAGATCCAGCGATATTATCAGCAAGCCCGTGAGCAGGTCAATCAGCGTCTGCGAGAGGCGATCGCCGGACGGGCAGATCGACACAACGAGGAGATCTAGCCACACCAAAAAGAAGTTGGATCTCGTGTGTGGCTCTATTCGGATCGAGTAAAAGTGGCTATGCTCGGAAACTAGCTCACCTGTGACACGGTCCCTTCCGCGTGGCAGAGAAGGTCAGTGAGTATGCGGTGAAACTCGAGATCGCGGGATTAGAGTACCGGATAATCCCAGTCGTACACGTCTCCAAGCTGAAGCTCGTGAGAGCCTTCCCCGATCGGCCGCAGATCCGATTGGCGGTGGAAGAGACAGATCGCTTGGACTTTGACGAGGTGTTGTTACCTGAGGATAGCTGGATCCCGGATCTAGAAGCAGACGAGTACGAGGTGGAGAAGGTCACAGACATGAGGACTGGCAAGAGGACGAGATATGGTCGGATCTACCGCGAGTTTCTGGTGCACAGGCGAGGGTATGACGATCCAAGCTGGGTTGATGAAGCAGATTTCAATTGTGGTGCTTTGCATGAGTTACTGCGGGATCGCGCGAATCACAACCGTTTCAGCGTGATGCAGTCTCACGAGGAGTAGTGAGGCGGCGATCCGGCGATGTGGGTTGGCCATGTTGACTGAGAAAGGGTTGAAGGACTTGCAGGGAGGCTGCAGGTAACGAAGGAGGGGCTACATGTTATGCATATGTGACGATCAGGCGGTGGGGCCGCTAGATCACAGGACTGAAGGGTTTCTCGCTCCGCAGACCGCCTAGTGTGAACATGGATGCAGGATCGCCAGAGGAAGAGAGAGGGATTGTGGAAGATCAAAAGGTGACAAACGATTACGTGAAAAAGATATATTGATGATGAAGTTACGTCACGAGATCTGACGAAGACAAAATTGCTGCTGACTACGTATCCACGGGCCATCAGATCTCACTTGAACCAGATCGCAATCCAGACTCACTCGGTTGGTGCGGACGCGGCTCGGACGCCGAAGAACTTGTCCACGATTCGAGTCAGATTACGCGCGGGATGATCATCGGGGCGAGTGCGGTAGTGATTGCGCCATGGGTCAGCCGCGTCGCACTCGACTAGAGCTTCAACCAGACTGGTCGGCTAGACGCGTTGCAGCTGCGGATCGGCGAGGTTCGCCCGACGCGCTTCGATCCCTGGATACGAGACGACATCGTCCGTTTTCTTCGGGAAATGCATGAGGAAATGATCCAGCAGAAGATCCAGATCACACCAGCCCTCGATCGTCGCCTGGATCAATATCTGCAAGACGTTCTTCCAGCGATTGCCAGCGTGAGATCGCCGGTTGCTGCGTTGCTTGCGGAATACCAGAAGTCACGGGAACTTGATACAGAGGGCCTTGGAGATCGGGAACGAGTGCGTGGACTACCAGTAAGTGATCACGTCAGTGTCCTCGTTCGCCTGGTATCCACCGACAAAAGCCCCAAGGCGACCACCGACGTCGATCTCGAAGCTGATGCAGATCTCAGGATTCTGCAACGTTAGCCAAGGCTCGGCTGCCATGAGAGCTTTAATGTTGTCTGCAGTAATGAGCTCCTCACAGAACTCGGCCGATGTGGGCGAGGCATGATCCTCCGATACCTCAGGGAAGATCCACCCAGCATGGAACGGGAGGATTGGGAACAGCACGTCGATCGTCATGGTTACCAAGGCTCGATCCGACAACTCCGCTGCCAACTAAGGGTCTATGTCAGCGGAAACCAAGGGACGAGGCCGCGTGCGGCTAGGGATGCACACACTTTCAGTCCCGAATGGGGCAACGGGATGCGTTGGCGCATTGGGTGGCAGGCGGACTGCAGCAGATCGGCGGCGATCTGAGCGCCCAGCCGGATCCACCTGAGATCGGCGTGGTTGCGAGGACGGGGGATGACTGCTGCTGTCGTCCAGTTCGGGAGAATATGCCAAGCGTTTACGGCACGCGGCCGATCGAGACTGGATAACGACGAGACGCTTCTGATCCTTGTACAGATCGGACGCTATGTCGGCCATTTCATCGGCATCATCGTCTCCTTCGGCATCGTCGTCTTCGCTGGAACTCTCGCCGTCACCCCCATCGCTGCCAGCATCTTAGCCGCCACCACCAAGCTTGGCGCCGTCGACGTTGTCTTTCAGGAACCGCGGAATATCACCAAGGCCGTCGCTGTCTGGATCCCCGGCTGGAGGATCTGAGGACTTGGCACGATCCTTCCTCGTCAGCCGAGGCGCCACCCATGTCGAAGTCGTCCCCTTCTTTCTCCTCGATCCGACGAGCAGGTCGTTTGGCCGGTCGGCGCGGCGGGGACGAATATCCTTGACGCGATCGCTTGGAAGAGTTGGGATCCGAAGTCGGATCCACAACGTCGGCAGGGAGCGGATCTGGAACGGGATCTGCAGTCTCAGCAGGAGGTGGATCCTGGTTGGGGTGTTCTTCAGGAGGCGCCTGGTGGGACTCCGCGCGATCTGCGGGCTGCATCGAGTCACCCGGGGGAGCCTCATCGAGGACCAGCGCGGTGCGCATGGGAGGCGCACCAAGCGCAGTGGATACGATGGATAGCTTACTGAGAGCCACCGAATATTCGCGGCGAAGTGCATCTCGCCCACGAAGGACCACCACAAGATCGTGCTGCAGCAGCATATGCTGACCTGTGACGAGAGCGTATTGACGATCCCGCTCAGCCAGGGACTGTCGAGCCTGATCGAGATCCTGACCTGAAACGAGAATCGGAAAATTAGTTGATAATCTTCGGACGGAGATCGAGCAGGCTTACGTACCAAGAGACGAGTTCTGCGTTGTGAGCTCGTCCGCATGGCGACCGGCATCAGCTCGGGCAGTGCGCTCCCGAGCTACGTTGTCAGAGATGCTTCGTATGATCCCACGAGCGGTCTCTAGATCGTGGGCTGCCGCCTCAAACTGAGTCTGGGCCCGATCCCGATCGGCCGTAGGTTACGCCATGTCAGAAGACGTCAGCGCGACTACGCGATCCGAAGTGTCGGCTTGAGGTGGTGGCGCTTGCCCGTGGCCAGATCTGCTTCGGCGCGCTGCAAGGTCTCTTGAACATGGCAAACACTGGACTCTGAAGCTTGGAACTGACACTCGATATCTTCCCGATCACGATCCGCAGCGGATCGGTCCTGCTGGAGGTCACAAATCTGTTGAGCAGCCAGATCCAGCTCTTGGGCCAAGTGGTCGTTGCTGGCAGCCAGATCGTCTCGCCGACGAGCAAAACTGCCGAGCTCCACATCCAGACCCCGGACCCTGCGATCCGTGACTTGCTGAAGATGTTGAGCGAGATAATCTCGCACGTGAGGACCGGCGCTAGGAGGGCGCGTGGCTAGCTCGTCTTGGAGATGCTGGATATCACCGCGGAGACCATTGCAGTAATGCCCGAGCTCTCGGAGATCGTGCGTCTGCTGCAAGAATATGGTCTGCACACGGTGCTGCCCGCGGAGAGCCGAGTCGCGATCCAGATCGGAGACTCTCAGCTCCTCTGTCAGCTCTGCCGCCCGGTTCGTGAGCCCCCGGACCGCTCGACGCAGCTCTTCAGGCGAGGCTTGCAAAGGAGACGGTGACGGAGACTGAGGCGGCGAGGACGTCCCTTGACCAAACCCTGCCACGGAGACGCTGCCACCAGAACCCGACATGAGTCTTGGATGTGATACGCAGATAGAGAAGCGAAGTGTGCTCACAGTGGTGCCGTTGTGCGGCAACAACTGCGCGCAGGACATCATCCCGCAGTGCAGTAAGAAGTGTTCTACATGGTCGGCGGCGTCCGCGCCTCTCTTTTCGTATTGGATCTTCGCCGTCCGAGTGTAGCCGTTCAATCGCAACAGTAAGTCACACACATGCTCAGTCTCTCGGCGTCTCGCTGAGTAGTAGCGAGATCTGGCCGACTGATCGAACTGTGAACAGTAATAGTCGGGGAAAGCCTCGCTGAGCAAGTTCCATTGACGTTGAGTCTTCCTCGGGAGTTGTCTGAGATCGCCTTGCCCAGACGCAGCGAGAACGGTTCGCACCACTCGTCTTGCGGCTTCCACGTTCCCTTCATCTCGTAGATGAAGGGTTTGTTCCACTGCAGCGCGTCACCTGACCGATAGCGTCTTCCATCGAAGGTGGCAATCTTCTCGAGCGGGGCATGCGTTCATATTTCGAGCACTTGGCCTCGCTCGCTCTCCGCTCCGTCAAAACAGAGCTGGTGAATGTGGATGTGAGGTGACTCGTCGAATTCACGCCGATCGGCGTAGTCATCTTC
>LGTU01001086.1:0-13925 GCA_001314425.1 Phytophthora pluvialis | reverse complement strand
CGAATGTGGTTCCTCATGAGTACCATATGCCAAACAATGCTTTGGTCCGAGCGCAACGCAGTCACATTCCGAGGCGAAGACACCACGGCCACATCGAGCGTCTCTCGTTTCTGGGAAACGGGGATCCAACAGCTAAAGGCCTTGGCTATGCTGGAACACCGAACAGCCGATACAGCGGTTCGAGGCGCCCGCCTCCACGCCTGTCTTGAATTATTTACTCAAGACCCAAGAGGACTCCTGGTTAACACGGGGATCGGCCACGACAAGTTACCGGAATCACCGGCGCTTATTTCCTGGCTTAGGACCTTTCAGACATCTTGCACATAAATAATTGTAAATAGACGATCTTGAACCTCTCTCTCTCTACGATAGACTACTATTTACTCATGAATTATATTATATAGCACTGCAAAGATCTCTACTAGTATTTTGCATGCAAACTCCACGTGAATGACAAAATGGCAATACTATCAGTCCCTGCCTACAACGTTTCCCAAGGCCAACGCTGGGTGTCCGAGCGTATTCGTTGCTTCACGCAACTTGCCGACAAGATTTTCGCTGAGCACGTCCAGGCGTTCGAGGAGGTTTTGGCATATCCCTGAAGGTGAGGCAACATCTGACGCAAGCGCTGTATCTGAGCTCACAATCGACGAGGTGGCCAACGTCGAGCGGCGATCGGCGCACACCTGACGGGTGGACCGATCCTGAGCCTGGACTCTGGTCGCGTGGTTGGCATCGTCATCGCCAGGCAAGGATCGAGAGAAGCGCGGCTTCCTTCTGCTGCTCGCCGGCGTGGACGAGGCCGTGGGCAGTTTTGAAGCGGTTTCTCCTCAAGTATGGGCGCGACAACGCAGTGACCCTGTCCTACTCTCAATATATCATGTCGCCTGAGAATCGTGCTGTCGTTTACCTGTCAACCCGAAGTATTTTGTTGCTGGAAGGGCTTCACGCATCATCGAGGAATGCCATCGAGGCCAGCTATTATAGTCATGCCGCGATCATTTTCAGTTTAGCGGCACTTTGCAACGTGAAAAAAAGAACCCTGTTGCAGGTCGGTAACTGCCACGTGGCCGTGAAGGGGCACGACGCACCAGAGATCGCTTTGCCATGGCCATATCTTTCACTGCCACATGCTGGCCCAGCATTGCTGGGTGGTCGGCCACAGGCGGAGGCACTCGAATCTGCAATTGTGACACGTGCGATGGATTTGCACGCACGTTTAATTTGGAAAATACGAAATACTGTTCGCTTCGATAGATATCCCAAGTATAGACCCCCTATTTTGTCCATTTTTCTGCCGCGGACCTTTTGCTATCATTTAACGTTTTGCGGCAGGAGATAGACAGCAAGCGAAGATGCGGCCGCCGCTGCTCGATCCGCGCGCTTCCTGGCGCTGCACGCGCCCCGTCGTCTGCGCTGCCAGCTGCACCAGGCGCCGATGGACGTCACTGCGGACTGTGGCCACTGTAGCGGTGCTGGTTGTGCTGGTATTGGCGTCTAAAGTCGACGCCAAGGATGTCGTCACACCACGAGCGAAAGGTAGACTCGCTCGCGTTATTATTCTGGTTTAAACGTGTTTTAACATGTTTTTATGTCATTTCAGACGACAGTGAGATCATGGAGAGGGCCGTGACGATGACCGGAGCCGCCAACGACGTCGTCGACGAGGCCCGCAAGAAGCCCAGCAAGCGCAACAAGACGCACCAGGAGCCCGAAGTTGGTACGCCTATCCGACCTTGCGTTGAAACGCTTTTACTCGTGCTTTTACCTTCTTCCACAGCTTGGCGTTTTGATTGGCACTACTAAAGCCTCTGCTGTCGCTCTCGTCTTTGCTCTTTGTGTGCTCAAGTGCTTACGTTTGTGCTTGCGACGGGAACTGCAGAGAGCTTGCTGGCGGACTTCGACCACGACGGACGCGTGGGACGCCGCGAGATCCAGCAGATCAAGGATAAGCTGCACCACCTGCTGGACACGGACGACAGCGGCGGCCTGGACCTGTCAGAGCTCAAGGTCCGAGCACAGAACGATCAGGACGTGGACGCTGCGCTCAAGAAGCTGGACAGCGACCACGACGCTGTGATCTCGTGGAAGGAGCTGGACGAGCGGTGGGAGAACGTGGGCGCCGAGATGACGGTGGCCGAGGTGGCCGACTGGGTGGCCTATGCAGTGCAGCTCCCGCAGTACAGTGACGTGTTCCGGGCCAATTCGATATCTGGATACACGTTCCCGTTGCTGATGGCGAACGACGGAGCGAGGCTGCAGGAGATTGGTGTGCACAGCGAGCTGCATCGCCATCAATTGGCCATGTTCTTGCAGATGAAGTATCTCGGCATGGGGCGAAAGCCCGAAGCAGTTGTGTCGAGTGTGTGCGTGACAGGAGGAACGACGGCGCAGGATAAAGTGCTGCTTCAGATTGCGTGGGTGCCCGCGGAAAACACGCCGCAGCGTTATCAGTTACAACGTCGCAGTCCTGGAGAATCCACGTGGGTGCCGGTGTTCACAGGGGCAGATACAGAGTTTTTGGACATTGTGGAGCCTGACCTGCATGTGGTCTATCGCCTCACGACCTGGAATTCGTACGGACGCAGCCACCACACGTTTGTGCGCTGTGACGATGCCTTTGCTAATGCTGCTGCGTCCTCGGCGTCGTCAGCTACAGGCTCATCGCCACCGTTGTTGCCTGGCTCGGGAAAGTCGCGGTCCTCACGCTCGCCGTCTTCCCAGAGTAGGCACAAGCGCAACCTGGAGGCAGAGATGGGTTACGCTGAAGATGCAGAGTATGCAGATGATGCCGATGATGAATTTGACCACCGACTCAGCCTGTGGGGTCTGCTGAAGATTTACTTTTGGTGGCTGGACGACGCCATCGTTATCCTCCTAGTGGTGATGCTACCGATTCGAGGAATCATTTACGGTGATGCTGACTCGTTGCTTCGACTGCTCCGCCGATTACCTCCCAACATGCCTACTCGTGTGACAGTGGAAGTCGAGCCTAGCAAGACAACCGTGGAAAGTGCTGCTGCTCGTGTATCGTGGGAAAAGCCTGTCGATAACGGCGTTCCTATCGTATGCTACACGGTACGTTGGACACGCACAAAGACGGAAGAAGTGAAGTGGATCAAGCTACTAGCGGTGCCGCTGCCCACAACGGTGATCGTGGAAAAACTTCACCACGGGGAGACGTACAAGTTTGTGGTGCAGGCTACCAACCAGTTCGGTTTGGTAATAAGCTCCAGCCGTTCCACATACATGGTGCCAGTACCGGAGCTCAAGGGCAAGCTTCGTCCTCGGCACCATCCAGCCAAGACGCGGGCACTGCGCAACCAGTGCCACGTGTGCCACGATCCTCGATACAAGAAGAAGGTGCCGTTCACTGCCACGCTGGACCGCCGCATCCTGCACTACTGCTGCCTTTGTGATCGCGAGTTCTGCCACTACCACAAAGGAGAGGTGTTCCATACGAAAGCTCTCAGCTGTCCCATCGTTGACGGCCGGTGCATCTGCATCACCTGTAAAGAGAGCCGTCTGCAGCGCACTGTCACTTACTGAAATGGGGACAAGTCGTAGAGCTATCACCGCCCTGTAGGGGGCCTATTATTTGCGAATACAAAGTGCATCAGCTCGCAACTACTGCACTAGTACTACCACATGTACACTACTACTTCACTCCATGGACGAACGAAAACGGCACCGGAGCCTTGGCTGTTACGGACAGAATGGGTTCCCACGCACGACCAAAGTGCGTTCCAGGCTTCTCCAAATCTGCCTGCAGCTCGAGTTCCCAGGGCAGCTCACTAAACACCCCGTGCAAGGCGTCGTCTTCCCCCAGTCGAAAGAGATGCGTGCCGAGTTCCGCCTGACTGAGCTCGTCCGCCTGCTTGAAAGCTGCGACGCCCCCTTCCTGCAGTGCGTGCCCACCAACGTCTCCCCAAACTTCACTACCGGGCGCTGACAGAATGTCGATCGTCTTGAGCAGCGCGACGTTGCTCGGTCGTTCCAAGTACATGGTCTGCCCCTCGAGCCCCCAGAACGTCGGGATGGTCGAGTCAAACCCGGCCGAGAGCAGCTTCTCCTCTCAGTTGAAGTCGTTCACGTCGGCCACGACAATTTCGTGCTGCTCCGGTAGCAGCGGGGCGTTCAACGCGTCCAGAACACGCACTTTGTGCTCGAAGAGCGCGAAGTTCTGGTCCACCTCGAACACGTGACAGCTACGGAGAGGGTCCAGTCGGTACGCTCTAGTGCCCAGGCCGGCTCGAAAGAGCACAACCTGGCAGATACTGCCATTGCGCTGAGCAATCGCCTCGTCCAGGTAGCGCGTACGGATCGAGAAGTAGTTTTCTGGTTGCGGCAGGCTCTCGGTCCACTTCTTCATTCGAGGCCCGAGCTGCGGCGCGATCTGCCGCGTGAGGGGCTCCGCAAACGGGTCGCTGACGATCCGGTCTTCTCGGTCGTGCTCCACCGAGCCCAGGAAGACGCTGGTGAAGCTCATGAACTGCACGAAGTCTTCCGAGTGCATCTTGTCAGCGTTGTTCGTCATCTCTTCCGGTTCGCGAGCGATTTGCACTTTGACGCGCTCCAACGTTAAACTACGCGTCGATCGTGGCGTCGAGAGGGGGGCGGACCTGAGCGCGATCTTGTGTGGCACCTCTCCGGACTCACTCGTAGTTTGACACGTGAATGGCAGTGGCGTGCTCGTAATGTTGATGAAGCAGTGGACTTACAACTTCAAGGTGGCGTTGTCGCTGTCAGACGCAAGGGGAAACGAAAGCGTGTTCCTGTTCGTGCGTCCTAGGAAGCCTAAGCAGCCAGTTAGCTGTGCGAAAGCGCTTTGCTTCATATACATGACGACCCGTAGTGGTTTTGCGACTAGGACCAGACAGCAACGACTTCACCTTCTGCGCGGTTAGCTCATACTCTTTCCGATGCGCACGTCTCTAGCAAGCGACCCAAGGCTAGTGGTTTGTTTTTCGAGCGTGGCCTTATCAAGTCACTTGCCGTGTTCTGCTTCCTCGAACAGCTTATCGATGTTGGTGCGAGCGAAGGCAGCCTTCTCGTGTGCAACAAGTTGATCGAGTTTCTCCGGGGTGAGTCCCTCAAACTTGCTGAGCACTTCGAGATTCCGTAGCTTCTCAGAAACTGCTTGCCGCCGGAATCGAGAGGCCGTCGAGAGTCTCGAGGAAGGTCACCATGGCCATCAGACACGCAGCCAGTGATCGGAGTCAAGGTTCGCCCATGCGCAGCACACTTTGCTTTGGGTATCGCCAAAAAGGGACAAAAGAGGTCTCGATTCGGTCGTCCAGGAGTTGTATCGTAGAGCCCTATACATGTAGAATCCCCTAGCATCGATCTCCGATTCAAGCTACTATTAACCCTGTCCTAATTAATAAGTCCCGTGGATCAATTTCTTATTGAGTATTAGATATGGACAGGGATTTTAATACAAATGCCAAGTCAAACGTGTTATGTGCAACTCGTGTGGTATTAAATATTAACATGCGCAGGGACTGATTAGTACAGGGTTGACAGTACTCAATACAAACGCCAAGTCCTATTCGAGGGTAGGGTAAAAACCTTGTCAAAAATGGATGTCGACCCAGCGTTCGCAACGTTCAGTCGACCTTCGCGCCACCTCCAGGACGTGGCCGAACGACAGGCTTCCCCGAAGGTTTATTCGACCTGGACCAACGAGGAAAAACCTTCGGCGCTGGCTGCCATCCCGCGCAGCTTGGGGCCACTTCAACTTGCCTTTCGCGTCAATGAGCTCCGAGCTGGGCAACATGCTGCCGCTGCCGGCCACTCCGCCGCCTCCCGCGGCGCCTCCCCCCAAGAAGAAGAAGCCGGGCCGCACGCCCAGCCTCATCTGGCAGCTCCTGACGGACGAGGCGGACCCGCAGCGGCGCAACTCGGCGGCCTGCAAGCACTGCAAGCAGCAGGTTTTGTACTACAAGAAGTCGGAGCAGGCCATCCGCCACCTCAAGAAGTGCGCGCAGTTCCAGGAGCTACAGCACCAGTTCTCGTTCGTGAGCCAGTTCTCGGACGTGCTGCCGCTCTACAACCAGAAGGTCAACGCCAAAGGGCCGGCCAAGAAGCGAGTCAAGACGGACCCGGGCCAAGCTCAGGCCCAACGCGCGCAAGCCCAGGCACAGATGGAGGCGCTGCAGCTGCAGCAAGCGGGCGGGGCCCTGGCGATGACCAGCAGCGCGCTGGACCCAGCGGCCGTGCAACACGCGCAGGTTATCAACCAGATGGCCATGCAGCAGAGCCTGCCTGAGGGCCTGATGGACCCCACGGCCATGACGATGGTGCTGAAGGACGACACGAAGGAGAAAGCCACGAAGGAGAGGAAGAAGAACGGACCGCTGACCAAGAACCAGAACGAGAGGTTCGAAGAGGCGCTGGCCATGCACGCGTATGTGACGGGCATGGCGTTTGACGCCATGGAGGAATCGCACCTGGCGAGGGCCATGACGCTGCTGCGACCGAATGTGAAGCTCCTCGAGAAGAAGAGACTGGAGAACGACCTGATGATCCGATGCTACGAGAAGATGCACAAGCAGGTGTGGGGGTACCTATCGACGAGCCCGGCGCGTGTGTGTCTGAAGAGGGATGCGTGGTCGAATTTGAACTTGTACCACTCGAACAACCCCGAGGAGGAAGCGTACGTGACGTACATGGCCGTGAACAACGAGAAGAGGTTCTTCTTGGAGTCCGAGAAGGCTGCGGGCGACGAATCCCAGTACAATTCCATCATGATTGCGCAGGATATTAAGCGAATGATGCAGCCCATTGTCAGCAATGTGAGTGGAGTGGTGACTGGCAGTACGGAGTATCACTCGCGAGCATGGGACATGCTCAAAGCAGAGTACCCAACCAAGTTTTTCTACGGCTGCATCTGCCACGCTCTGCATTTGGCTATCATGGACATCTTTGGCCCGGAAAAGTCACTGGATAATGATCCTAGACGACTGGCGCCGCAGGTACCGATGGATTTCCCGTTCCAGGACCTCGTGGAGCTAACGAACAACTGCAATGAGTTGTTGTCGTTCTTCAGTAGCTACCAGTACGCGCCAAAGTTCAAGATGTTCGACTCCCAGCTGCTTCACACCATGAAGGGCTTTGCGAACGCGTCACCAACGATGTCCTGGGGGACACTTGCTGCGCGATTCCGCGTGCTGATGCAGTCTGAGGATGTGTTGCAGTCGATCGTGAGTGATCCCGACTTCTTAGGACCCGAGGCACCGGCAAACCAGCGCGCGATTCGGACAAGTATTAAGGAGTTTGTGCTGAGCCTTAACTGGAAACTGACACTGGAGAAGGCTATCACGATCCTTACGCCCATCGAGCTGATACTGTACAAGTTCCAGGACGACCGCGCTCCGATTTCTGAAGTTTACTTTGAGTCGAAGCACTTGCTGACCGACTTTGATGCGGTCTTTGGTCTGACGACGGTCGAGCTGGAATATATCAAGAAGGTGGTCACGGAGCGGTGGCAGTACGTGCTGAGCGAGGCGCATGGGTTGGCATTTCTGCTAGATCCACGATACATTGGCAAGTCCATGACGAGAGACTATCGCGAGCAGATTGAGGAATTGATTTTTAACTTCCCGGAGACGGACGAGGACGTGGGGGTGAACGAGGAGCGGAGGCGAGCAATGTCAGCCGAGTACACAGACTACGTTATCTACGCCAAGAACCAGCGCAACAACCGCACATACAAGTGGGAGATGCTCGAAAAGGGCAACCGCTCGCCGCTGCAATTCTGGCAGACCGATGCGGACGATTGGCCTCACCTCAAATCACTGGCGCTGACCCTCTTTTCGCTGGCACCGAGCAGTGTCGCGTCGGAGAAAACACTCTGCAAGAGCACACTGACGCAGTCCAGTCGTCGCAACAAACTCAGCTTCGATGATATGCGTCGGCTGGCCTTCATTTGTATCAACGACTCGCAGTTCACAGGCAACCGTGTGACCGGCGAAGTGCAGAACAACACGCTGCCAGATTTCACCATGGGGGACACAGCGCTCTCGCCGGATGGAATGATGATGTGGATGATTTGAACCGAGTTCAGCAGCGTCTAAGTCCTGCCAAAGGCCGGACGCTCAAGGCTAAATAACTTCTGTCGCGTCTTCGGTGTACAAGTCCAGCCACAGGTAAACCGTGATGAGTTCGAATAGCTTGATGTTTCCCCCACAACAGTACGCATGGACTCCTTCCTACCTGTTGACTCGTACTGCTTCCGAAGATGTCATTAACATGATGTTTTAATAACATCAGCATGGTGAGGGTATTTGCTGCTGGTTTGCAGGCCCAGCACGCATCATGAGCGGGTCCCTCATCCGTAAGGTAAGCTCCAAAATGGATCGCACGTCTTGACTGGGCTCCTCGATCAGTCGAAAGCGACTCAACAGCGTGGCAACGACGATCTTGAGTTCCAGCTTCGCCAGGTTCTTTCCGAGACAGACTCGGGGCCCTCCGCTGAATGCCGAATACTCGGACGGTGGGTGCTCTCCAGTGTTCACATGAATGAATATATCGGATTTCACGAACCGTGTCGCTGTTGAATAAGTTGCAGCTCTGGGTCTTTAAAATCTCTTCAAAGTGTTCGGGTCTCAAGAAACATCAAATCGATCTTCCCCAAGGCGAACGGGTTACCGTCACGCTGCAGACATTGCTCGGCCACCCAGTCGCGGTAGCGGTGGACGTTACCGGCCAGTTCCAAGGTGTTGCCGAGCAACGGAATTGACGAAGGCAGGTACGCCACTGGCCTCAGTCCTTTCGGACAGGTACCCGACGCCTGCGATCTCAGGGCAACCGCTAGTAGCTCCATCTCGCTGTCGGCTGTAGCGGACCGCTACAACCGACAGCGAGATGGACCCACAGACGAGCAGCCCAGCGTCGTGGAGCAGTTGAAGCGGAGCTCAGCATCGGATATCACCGCGAGGTACGCGCCTCTCACTCGACTTGTCGTCAACAAGTCGAGTTGGAATATGCTCAGGAGGTTTCTGACGCACGGTTCGATCAAGCTGCCTCCAACTTCCCTCGCTCGGCGCCAGGTCTTCCCGGCAACGCGGCCTCGTCACCGGGCAATGGGGAAATGGGCCACCTCAAGTGGAGGGGCTTCGAGTTGACCTCCCGCATTCCATTACTGTACATGTAGTGGCACTCGACTTGTCCGTCATAGCGAATGCTTACCCCGAGGGATGCGCTTCCTCCTAACGGATGGAGCGGCACGATTTGCATCTCGGATGTGATATCCGTAGTGGCCATGGAGCCCGTGGAGAACGAATGGCTCCATGTCTTTTTGCGAACCATCGGCCTCGGTCTCAGTTGGGAACTTGCTGCGTCGAGACCAAGTGCTGCTGCGAGTCTCGAGATGTTGTCGTCGACGACCAACAAAATCGCCGCTCGCTACGAGTGCGACGGCAAGGAGGTGCCCACGGTGCTGTGGCGAGTGCGGTACACGGGCCAGTCGCTGAAGGCGCGGGCCAAGCCCTCGTTCAAGACCAAGAAGCAGTTCAAGCGGGCGGTGGAGCTGCACCTCAACTGGTCCAACCGCATCCCGACGCCGTTCGTGGCGCTCTTCGGCACTCGAGAGCACGCGGTCAAGTGGGCGCGCCTCCACTTCGCGTTGGGCTACGACGACGCCTTCCTACTGAAGATCGACGCGTCCAAGCTCGGCCCGATCTTCCGAGTGAGGTACCTGGTGCAGGACTCCGAGATCCACACGCTGCTGCCCGAGAGCGCGTACAACGACGAGTTCCTGGTGCTGCGCAAGGTCACTCGGCGGAGTATTATCCGAGAGACCTATTTGTCGTGCATCGATGAATACTCGAGCGAGGACAGCGCTGGACGGAGCAGTGAAGAACCCCATGAGGAGGATGATGTGTTTACTGGGTGAGGTAACGGCTTTACTTTGAAAGAGAGTTACGAGTAACGTAGTGGCGTGTAAATGGTGAATACAAGTGAATCCGATATGCGTACAGGTATTAGTAAGATTCAAGAGTTCTTCGTGGTGCGTTGTTCATTGCAAATGTCTACTCAACAAGTGTGGCCTTTACTTGATAAATCCATGATCGTTGTGTACGGCGATCTCTGTATTCGTGAGGGGTGTTTATCGTTTATCATTCGAACGCGTCCTCGTCGTCCGTCCTAGACACGGAAGACCCCCGTGTGGATGAAGCGGGTGCAGCTACCTAAATCTCCACGACGAATCAGTGGCTTCGAGCACTTCGAGTAGCTGGCAGGCAGCTAACTGTCATTCATTCCACAACTTGCCAAGAAGGCGACAGACGCTCAGTCATTCTCGATGCCTTCATCAACGTCCAAGATCGTGGCTCAGTACGAATGCAGCGAGGACCAAGTCCCTGCCAGGCTGTATCGAGTTCGGTACAGCGGTAACCAGTCGCTAAACTCTCGAGCCAGGCCATCCTTCAAGAGCTCCAGCGAGTTTAAGACGGCAGTGGAGCTGCACCTCAAGTGGTGCAGCTGCGAGCCGACCCCGTTCGTGTCGTTGTTTGCAGACCAAGATCACGCTGAGAAGTGGGCCCAGCACCTCCTGGAGCATGGCTACCGCGACGTCGTTCTGCTGGAAATCGATTCATCCAAGCTCGGTCCGCTCTTCCGTGTTCGAGAGTTGGTAGACGACCGGGAGGTCCGCACGATTCTGCCGGAACAAATGTACGAGGACGAGTACTTGGTGCTTCGCAGAGTTCCCAGGGGGAGTGTTGTCAACAGAATTGCGGTGGCGCGCGACGACGCCGTTGAGGCCGACGGTAACGACTGTGGCTCGAGTGGCAGCGACTCGAGTGAGGAGGAGGAACCCGACAGTCGATTGCGTCAATACCTTGAAGGATTGGACGTCGACTACAACGATAGGCGCCCAGAGGTGGTGCTTTGAGGCTCTCCCCTCGGAAAACCCCCCCGAAGGGTGAACACTTGAAGCGGGGTCTACAGTACGCAGTAGGAACCCGCGAACGAAAGAGCGATAGGGTCATGACAGGCCAAGGCGTAACGTTGAATAGCACACTTGACAGTCGACATTCTCAACCTGTACGAAGCCACCTGTAGCTATCAATCACTCATCATGCCGTTGTTCGCATGGATTCACGGAGATCGAGTCTCCAGCAAGTTTAGGATACGTCTTGTCTATGGTCTCTCTTAGGTGACTTGCATCCTAGAAGTATCGGATGGCGGAGGCGCTGTATCATCTCGGCGACTCGTTGACGTGGACGCCGACGTCGGCGCCTCGCGGGCAGCTGGTGCTGCTTCAGGACTGCGTGGAGGCTGGCGGGGCCTTTCTGGTGCATCACTTCGTGTCGCTCTTCCTCCAGGCCGGCCATCGCGTGTGTTTCGTGGCGAGTGCCCAGTCCCCCGAGCACTACGCGGCGGTCAGCCGTAAGTTGGTACGAGTGCATTTTGGAATCCGTGAAACCTACCTAGTGCAGCAGTTCGAGGTCTAAAACAACAACAACAAAACTGAGTGCAGGGGGTGGATTTTGCAGCTTGTGAGGCCACGAAGCAGCTCCAGGTGCTGGACTGGTCCAAGATCGAAGCGGGGAGTGGGTGGACGGCGTTGTTTGAGGACTTGAGGAGCTTTGGCCATGGAGAGAAAGAGACCGGCGTGTCCATCGTGCTGGACGATGTGAGTGCACCCAAGTGGCGGTTCGGAGACGCTGCGGTGCTCGACTTCGTGCGGTGCTGCAAGACGCTGACGCACGAGGAGAACGTGCGTGTGTTTGTAGAGTGAATGAGGGGCTGGTCACTTGTACTGAGTGACGTCTGGTTGTTAGGGAGCGGTGAACGTGGTGCTACTGAGTCATGCGGACACGGATCTACCGACGTCGAGGCCGCTGGTACTGAAAGCTGATGGAATGTCGTGAATGAATTCGCGGGTTGTTTCATGGGGTTGTTGGTTGTGTTGCTTTTGATGTAGAGCTCAGCACTTGCAGATATGGCGACAGTCGTCTTGACGACGAAGCCGCTGGCAACAGGCTACTCCAAGGACATCCACGGAACGGTAGGCTAGCTAGCAGTTTTATTCTGAAGTAGCGCGCATTCGACTGTAGAAGCTGGTGCCTAACGCTTGTTATTCTACTCGCACAGCTTGTAGTGAGCCGTCAGAACGAAGGCTTGAGTGGCAGCTCACTTGACGAAGAGCCAACAGCGATCCCGTACAAGATACTGGAGAGTACGATCAAGTGTTTCCACTCTGGTGGACAAGCTCTGCGGTGGAACTAAGTCCGTAGTTCTCACCATGACTAACAAAGTCCACACTCCACCACAAATAGCGAAAGATAAGAACCATCTTGTGCTTCTAGCCGCGAGCCTGTCACTCTAGAAATTACCACGATGGCGACGCAAGACTTGCCAACGAAGGCGCGCGACGAATACAAGCAACTGGCGCACATTGGTCGGGGCAGCTACGGAGATGTAAGGCGCAAAATTGACCTTTTTGGGAGAATTCTTGACGTTGACTCCGCGCTAGGTATTCCTATGCGAGCACGTTGACACAGGGGCATATGTCTGCATGAAAGAGATGGATCTAACTTTCCGTTCACCCGACGAGCGGTAAGTTGAGGCAAAGGTCGACCCATGCTGAGGAGCTGAGCTGATGAAAATCTTTGCTTCCTTAGATCGACGTGTCTGAATGAAGTGACGATGTTGCAGCAGCTTCCCGCACATCCGAACATCGCGGGGTTTCTAGAAGCGTTCTGGGCTCAAAGTCTTGAAGAAACTCAGCAGGTTCTCGTCCTCGTTCTCGAGCACGCAGATGGCGGAGACCTCGAACAGTGTCTGCGTTCTAGGGAGGGCTCAGTAATCCCAGAGGAACAAGTCCGTCGGATTTCCGCCCAGCTCGCACTAGCAGTGAATCATCTGCATCGCCATCGTACGGTGCATCGTGATCTAAAGTGTGGCAACGTGTTTCTCTTCCAATCCGGACGCGTTGTTCTGGGCGATTTTGGCACTGCGAAGCTGCTTTCACAGGATTCTTCTTCGTCGCAGCAAGAGCTCGAGGCTCAAGGCCTCACGTCGACGGTGGTCGGATCTCCGCTTTACATGAGCCCAGAGCAATTGGAGGGCAATCCTCATGGGTTTGCCACGGACATTTGGTCGCTTGGATGTGTGCTGTACGAGATGCTGTCGGGAGGGACTCCTGCGTTTGGCGCTCCGTCGTATCCTGCTGTTGTTTACCGCATCACTCAAAGTGAATACAAT
Organism: Phytophthora pluvialis; assembly: GCA_001314425.1. Taxonomy (NCBI): domain Eukaryota; phylum Oomycota; class Peronosporomycetes; order Peronosporales; family Peronosporaceae; genus Phytophthora; species Phytophthora pluvialis. Next base: position 710 of record LGTU01001086.1, on the reverse strand, counting down.
CCACTGGACTCGAGCTTGATCTCTTCCGACGCACGCGATCTGGTAGCGAGCATGCTGCAGAAAGAGCCTAAGGACCGGCCGAGCATCACGGAGGTGCTGCAATCACCTTGGTTCCAGCCGCTCAATGACCTGAAGGAAGAATCTCAAGTCGCTGAGCTCCCTCCAAGTAGAATGGACTGTCAACGAGTGACTTCAGGTCCACAGAAGATGGTCTCTGTTGTCTTGGAACAACGTATTCCGGAGTCAACCACGACAGTTGTCCACCCGACAGAGCGTCTTTCTCCTCCAGCGCCTGTGGCCAACTCTCATGTAAACAAACTTGCGGAAGTCGCACCGCCACCAGCTCCAGTTAAGCGAATAACAAGGTCTCCGATACGTCAAGTTGATCGCCCACAGCGAAATCGAAGGGAAGCTCGCCGTATTCAAGGACAAGTTGCTTCGCCGTTGATACGGGTATGAAAACTCAACTCCTTAACTGGTTCGGTATCACTAATCCATCTTGGATATCTGTCCTTCTTAGCTTGACGAGGAACCCCCACCCCCACCTGCAATTCCATCAAGAAAACACTTCCCAACAGCACCCTCCATCCCATTTAAGCACCACCACCTGGAACAACACAGCATTCCTAAGCAAACGACGCCAGCGCTCGAGATTCGAGGTGTTCAAATCACAGGAACATCTAGAAACCACCCAGCCCCGAACTCCATAC
>LGTU01001085.1:0-16456 GCA_001314425.1 Phytophthora pluvialis | reverse complement strand
ATCTCCGGACAGGCTCGATATAGGCCATAAAACGGAGCGACATTTCATCTGCAAAGCACAATACATGTAGAACAAGCCATCGTACTATAAGAAATAATAAGTTAGTCCTTCATGTTATGCAACACTACAGAAGCTTCATCAAGGGAAACACGCGACGCTAAACAACAACAAAAGATGATAACAACTGGCTCCCTTGGTTGACCTGATCCCATTTGGTTAGAATTTGCCCTGCACCACCTTTGGCCGGCAGTAGATCCGTCGACAATACGGACGGAATAATTCGCGTGGCGACAACCTTTTCCTGGAGAAAGTTTTCAGTGGGGGCAGATCGGTAGCAGGACGCGTCGGGTTCACGATTGCGGAGTCCCTATCGTCCAGGTGAGGCAGGATCTTGGCACACGACGCAATTCGTGGAGAAGATGGTTGCGAGTCATCGTGATGACAGCTAGGAGGCAAGATCGGATGAGCCACAACGCCCAAAGCGTTCTCGAAGGCCTTCGACTTCTGCGGAGGCGACCGGTGTGCTGGAAACGCCTGCAGCTTTGCTACAGAGCAGGTTGATTCTGCCGGTCCCAATAAATTCGCGTGAGACTTGCAGCAACCACGTAGCTGGACGTGCTTCTGGCAGCCCGGAGCGCGGCAGTAGCGACCACCGCCGTGCGAGAGACACCGACCCTTGTACTGGGCGAGTTTAGAGCAACCGTCGAACACGCAGCGACGTCCTCCACCGTGGGCCACACATAGGCCTCTACTCTGTACCAACTTGGACTACGGCAGCGCAGGCCACCTCCGTGCGCCTTGCATAACTTGCAGGTCTGGGTTTGCCTTGTGCATTCAGGAACGCTGCATCTTGGGACCTTTGGACGGATGGTAGTTGTTGGCATGACTGCAGATCGAGTGGTTTGCGTCTTGGATAGTAAGTGTCAGAGTGACGGCTACGCTCAAGTTGTAAGACGGAGAGTTCGCACCACACATTTGTCACCCCACACACATGATGAGTTTAGCGCTAAGCTAAGGTTCGGCCATACAAAAAAACAGGGGAAATGCAAAATGAGGAGCAGGATGTTTAGTTACGCCTTCATAACATCTTCATTTTAGGGCAGGATGATTGGTCACGTCTTCATAACATCCGATTGTTTTAAAATCTAAGAACATGTTACTATTGTTTCCTAATTAAGTCGACGATAATGATCGCTAAGTCGTTCAATGGAAGGAATTTCGAGACGGCATTGATGGTACGGAGCTGAATGCAGCCACGAAGCAGATACTCATGACATAGGCAAGCAGAGGAAGGAGAATAACGCGTTAGGACGGTGGAAGTTCGAATGAAGCAGAAACAAGCAGACGATTAAGCTCTGAAGCCGGCGCAACACGCAATTGCCACCGCATTCATCGCAGTCCCGCTCAAATGTTCTTCCATGTGCTGTACCTTGCTTGCATTAAGACGAGCCGCATCGTCTTCGAGTCGTAGATGTGCTGCTGTACTTCGTCACGCTATGCACCCACGTACGTAAACACGTTGTTTTTGTCTATTACCATTTGTGAAGATCAGGAAGGATGAGGCGTACTTCGACCTCCACGCTCAAACCACCGCAAGAGGCAACGACTGGAGGATCGATTTCAAGATGGTGTAGCGGAGGCGGAATCAGAATGGAAACATATCTGGATCCTCATGAATACCATTTGCCAAACATTCCTCTGGACTGAGCGCAATGGAGCAGTGTTCCGAGGTGAGGAAACCAAAGTCGCCACGAGCGTCTGATGCTTTTGGGAACTAGGGATCCGTCAACTAACAGCGCTGGCAATGCGGGAACATCGAGGGGCTGACACAGTCGCTCAAGGAGCAAGGCTAATAGACGATCATGAATCTCTCTCTCTCCACGCACAAACCACCGCTACACGTACAGTATTATAATATACAGTTTGGCAATTTGTTTGCGCGCACTGTGTCGCCAACGCCGCTTTGGTTCGTCGGCTCGTGGATGATTGTGGCCGAGACCGAGACTGAAAACTCGCGCAATCGCCCAAAACACCAACCAGCTCACGTCACAAAATGTCATTTCCTCTTGTCATTCCAACTGAAGGAAGTACGACGTGAATGACGTCAACTTGAGCGCGAGATGAACAGACTTGTGGTAAGGCGGCGGGGTGCAGCAACCCCGAGCAGTGCTAGCACCTCCGAGGTTGTCGCTAGCGGAAAAAAAGTCAGTTGCGAGAACTCATCGTCGTCGGAAATAATAATTGCGATCCAATAAATAATTAGGTTTACAATCTTAATTTTTATTATTGGTCAAAGCTCCTTCCAATGCAATACTATATTGCATCAATAATTGACAACAAATATAAGATACATGTAGCGCCAATCCAAAGAATGCTAATGAACCTAAGTGTGAATCACAATTTAGGCACACCGCCGTAAAGAGGGGCGCCTCCTCTCCACTTGATACCCCGTACGGCTGCTAGAAGTCCAAACCTACGAAGATGTGGACTCTACAAACATCCCTTCTAAGAGCGAAAACTCAACAACAAAATATTAGATTCTCTAGGGGTACGAGTCTAATGGTGCTAGGCGTTATTCGTACTTCAAAGTGCAACATTCTCAAAAACGATTTTTTCGATCGTCACTCACAACAGTGACACCTATTTACCATAAATGTCCTTTCGATTTGGCAGAGGAGGCAAGGATCAAAATGAAATATCAAAAGCTATGCTGCAGTCCCTGTAACTGAACTTCGAACCTAGACTACTGGAGCCTGCGAGTCGTTTCCCTTTCGCTTCTTAGTCACTGTGGTATCACTGCTGCAGGCTCCTCCACGACGATCGCTGTTCTCCTTCGCAGCCTTAGCCATAGCTGCATGGTGCTCTCTGCGAGCTTGCTTAGGTGGTTTACCATCGCCTTTCTGTTGCTCGCTTGGGGCGGCGTAGATCGCTTCGTCCTGAAATTCATCAGGTACGGACCTGCGGATCTTGCTGTGCAATTCCAGCATTTTCTCGGCGTTTAGAGGGGGAGGGCTCAGGTCTTCCAGGAAACACGTGAGCATACGAGCCACCTTCTCGCTCTCTGTCAAAACACCGTCTACTTTGCGCCGAAGATCGTGCTCGACAGGCTCATCGTCCGGGCCATTTCTGCTCTAGACTACACCGGGCTTCACTGTCTCCATGCTAAAAATCTGATACTGTTGGATCCCCACCAATGTCTTGCACAGCTCTGTCACTAGTGGTTTGTAGCTCTTGAAAACCTGGTTCCTACGTGAGATATTTCCCTTTCCAGCATTACGGAAGGGCAAATACGTTGCTGTTGATTATCGAAGGCTAGCCTTGGTGAGGCTGCCCTAGGGCGAAGAGGGAGGGTTTAAATCGCTAGCGCCGGGTGTCGAGCCTGAGCGCGCTTGAGGTCTTGGTCACTTAGCAGCTTGTCTATCCGACGAGGCGAATTGGGGACTGACTATGACCGAGGCAAGATCAACGCCTAAATAAAACTACAACTACTGCCGGGCTCCGTAACCAACGGAGAGCTTTCGGCGTCTTTGACTCTAGAAACCACCACGAGGCCCAGCCTATTATAAACACGACCACGAGGCTTGCCAATCTTGGATGTCCAGACTTGGCAGGTGAACCTGGAGTTGCAGCCGAATAGGAGTCCGGATAGATCACAGGTTCGCGGGACTTCACGGACTCCGGTGCTTGACAATGTGGTTTCCTGCACTTGGTCGGGAAATTGATTTCCCCCTCTCACCAATGCTCCGTGGAAAATAACACGACCGTAGTGTTAGAGGTAGAGGAACCATTAACAGCGGCAACATGCGATCCATAGTCTGGCAGTCCGTGCGGCCCACGTACTTGCGAATGTGACCGAAACTACGATCACAGGAATTTTTCGTGTGTCCCATGACGAAAAAATTATAGTCAACTTGCTCGAGGGTTCCCATCTGAACTTGAGCCAGGAAGAACTTGATCACGTGGTTGTTCTTGTTTTGCACTGAACAATTGTCTGCGTAGACCACGAGGTGTTTCTTACCGGCAGGTAGTAGCACCGTACGAATGAAGTGCTGCAGCATCGAGTTAATCTGATCCCTACCCATTCCACTTGTAACCTCGTCGTACAAATAGTTGGTTTGGGCCCCCTCGTTCTCGTAGTAAATGCCAAAGACATTCACAGCCAGCAACGTACTGAAACACCACTGCGACGGCGTGGTGGTAACTGACGGAATCGTCAGATTCTGCGAGAAGTCCATGGCAATCACTGCCATGTCGCTGCCCTCTTCTGCATGTACTGTGGCTTCATCCTTTTTGTACTCACGCCTATATGTTACCAGCAGATCCAAATGATATCGATGTCCAAGGTAGAAACACCTGATAGATCACTATGATACTTATATCCACGTACCTCATTCGACGCGTGGACTCCGTGTGCTGGTCGAGTTCTTTCGTTAGTTCAGTGGACGCTCCACGACGCATGCGCGTCTGCCATATAGTACACATGTCACATACGGTCGACTGCGCAGACCGTATCTTGATGTTGAGGCAGTAAAGTGACAGCAGGTTGCGGAACGTTGAGCGTCCAGGCTCATTAACGCGGAGTCCCATATTCACGAACTTGTGCATCTCGTCATAGACAGCTTCTCACTTGAACGTCGCAGGTAGCAGAAAGTAATCTTCATGGCTGCAATTCTTCACCTTCCCGTCCTTGGGTTTCTGCATGCAAACCCTCACGGGCACCACCTAGCTGACCTCAGCTGCAAACTTCTTAAACCATTTCACAAGCTAAACTGCGTCGACTGTCGATGCGTTCTGGTTGAGCCTGTTGCCATGCTTTTTGACCGCAATGTTACCTTCATGTATACGGCACTTGTAGCACTGGATCGTGAGTGGCTGCACACCAAAGCAACGTGTAAACGACGATCGACATACCTGCCCCACGAAAGGCAAGTAGTAGTGAATCTTTTGCAATCTCCAGTCCCACATCGTCTCACGGATGTATGTGTCGGTCTGCATTACACTCCGAGAAGCGTCAAGATGCAGGTTGTCTTCCCCGACTTCGACATCTGCTTCAATGAGTATATCAACCACTCCAGGTCAGCAGCCTTCCCTTCGAGGCAACGCCGTTCACACTCGCCCTCACATATCAAGGTTATCACACGCTGCTGGAGATTGACGTCGGACAAATTAATACTAATGTCCTCCTGCCCGACTTTGCTCTCTGCACTCTCCCCCGTTACCATTTCCTCCTCCACAGATCCGTTGTCGTCCATCCAGTCCTCGTCGTCGCTGTCGTCTGGTTCTTTGTTGTCTTCCTGCTCACTCACGGCCTCCTCCGCACTCTCGTCGCTGGACGCTGGCTCGACTACTCCGGTGTCTTGCGCAAGCTGAACCCCAACTACTTGCGACACATCCTTGTCTTGCGCAAGCTGACCCCCAACGGCTTGAGAAGCCTCGAAGGGGCCAAGGGATGGCGACGCACTGGACAGCGCTGTACTAGGAGACGGCGCGTGAGGTCATTCCGGCGAGGAGCACACTGTGGTGGCAGACGACGAAGGGCATTGTCTATGGAAACTGGTATCTTGTTGAAAGCGTCTTGAGTGAACTCACTTTAGAGACCGTTTGATTTTCCAAACACAAAGCGGCCGTTTTCTCGAAATTTCAGATAAGTACGGAAAATGGTGGTCAAACGTTGGAGGCGATTATCTCGATAACTCTAAGTGAACCAGTGGGCGGTGACCCGGGGTTACACCAACAACCCGGCGCTCAACTGCACTATTGAAGTGCATATTCTGTATAATAGATTAAGAATCTTATGTGCTCTGGGCTCAAAGAAGTCTAACATGCTGCTTGCTGTAGGTGGTTGCCTAGAACCCCTGAATGCCACGAAGCTAAGAGAGCTAACTCGTTCGTAATAGACGCGTTGTTCGGGTTATGATCTGCGGTGTTTGTCAGTGTATTAATGAAACCACCGAGATAAAAATATTTAATTCAAAATTGGTTCTGGGAATGGGCGGTGACCCGGGTCGCCGCCAACTGGTTCAACTGGTTCATTAGTATCATTTGGTGTTGGGTCGTCTCAAATCTACTCGTGGTGACATCACACAATTACTCTGGTGACATCAGCCATCCAGTGCTGCACACCACACGCCTGTCAGCAAAAAATGACTGTCCGTTTGTTCTCACACTGGCCAAGCCCGCGGGTTTCCTTATTGTCTGACAGTCATTTATGGGCTCACAACTTCATTTTCGCTGAGCTACGATGGTCTCCAACAAGCACCTCGCGGCTTTCTTCTACGCACCACTTGACCAAGGACTGTTCCGCTGGAACATATGTGACAGCCAGCGTAAACAGGCTGAAGGGACTGGATACTCCAACCTCAAAGCACACCTGGATGGCAAGCATGCTGGCTACGAGTCTTCGTTCGAGAGTGACACCGGCCGTCCACTACCGTCCCTCGGTTTTGTGTCGGAAGAAGCAAGCCATCTCTTCTTGTGGATCCAGTGGATCATCATGGGGACCGTGCCCATCCATGAAGTCGAAGACGCTCTAACGCCCGCGATGAGCAAGCTCCAACCTGTCACTGTCAAGGCGGTCAAGAAGTGAATGGAAGGTATCGCAATCAAGGTCGGCCATGATCTCGAGAAGGAGCTGGGAACACTCTTTGGCCTGATGTCTGACAGTTGGTCGCATGCCGGCGTGGATTACGTCGTACTCTTCGCTGTTTACGAGGAAAATGGAGAGTTTTGCGTGCCGTTACTGGATCTATCCCCTCTGACAGATGGATCGCAGACAGCAAACGCTCACGTTCAGCTGTTCGAGAACATTCTTGATGGCTACAACAAGACCAAGACCACGGTGGTGTTTCTGGTGGGCGACAACGGCAGTACCAACCGATTCATCGCGAACAAGATGGATATTCCTCTTGTCGGATGTGCGAGTCACCGGTTCAACCTAGCTGTGAGCAAGTTCTTGGCGTCTCAAAATACGTTTTTGGATGAGGTGAGGCGCTGCGTCACGAAATTTGTTTTGTCGAGCTCAAGACGCACACGGAGTTGATGCCAATCAAGCGCAACGTCACCCGTTGGTCTTCCACCTTTACGGTGGTGTAGCACTTCATACGGATTCGCCCTGAGCTCAAGAAGGTAGACGCGGTGGAGGAGATGATATCCACTGGCGCGAAGCACCGGAAACTCCTCGCCTTTTTGGAGCATCTGAAAAAGTTTGAAAGCATCTCTCTGCGTCTGCATAATACCGACATGGCAGAGGCGCGACTGATGTTTGACGCTCTTATCGCTGAGTATCCAGTCATGATAGAACATCTGAAGGCCACGGCAAAGATCGTGCATACCCCCGGGTTTGAAGCAGGTGTCGTGAAGGTGATCTGCAGTTCCGTTCTCTCTTCTACAGAAGAAGCAGCGATTAAGCCCTTTGGGGTTACCCAAGCTACCGGAAAGAAGCGCAAGGAAAAGGATAAAGACTACGCGTTGCTGCACATTCGAATTGAAGGCAAAAGGAGGAAAACGTCATCCAGTGCGACGTATCACCTATCTCTTGTCAAGATGATACCGCCAATGTCCAACATCGTCGAGCGCCTGTTTTCCCAGTGCAAACTTGTCTTAACGCCGCAGCGTTGATCGATGTACGCCGCCAACTTCGAGCAGCTGGCGTTCCTCTGCGTTAACCAGAGCATGTGGGATGTTAGTACTGTAGTTGCTGTTAGAACAGAGTGAAACGAGTAAGCAGACTTAGTGGTAAGTTCATATCATACAAGGATACTCATCTCGATACTCAACGTTTTATATTTAGATTTTATTTCTCCTAACTCCCTGTTATTTCGGATTGTTTAAAGCAACACAGTCGATCGTAATTGAGTGGAGCCGTGCTTTGGCGGAACGTTGCATGCTTGTTTGAGTCCAGCGCCCAAGTATCGAGGGAGTAGAAGCAGTTTGCAACAAGGCCTTCAGTCACGTGCGATCTAATTCCTGGCATAACGAATTGGAAGCAGATTTATCACGGATAAGTACGGGCATGTGCCACAACAACCGTCACGGTAAATATAAATGTCCATATTGTTGTTGTGTGATACTCTCCGCTAAAGATAGATCGCCAAAATAATCACCGCATAGTGTACTGTTTTTGGGCGTAGTGGCAGCTCTTGGTTTGCATATTGGTAAAAATAGCGACTATGTTTACATATTTCGCTGCTTTCAAGCAGCGATGGCATTTTCGCATTTGCTGGAAATGCCGCGCCAGACGAAGAGAAGCAAGCAACTCGAAGCGATAGCAGAAGCGAAGCGCCAGAAAAGAATAGCAAAACATGCCCGCTGCTACAGCAGAACCAAGACCTGCAACTCTGGGGGAGCAAGAGGATGCTCGCACACTGCAATAGTGTGCCCCTCTGTACAGATTTTGGAGGACGAAACGGACCCAGAAGATGGGATCTCGGGCTTTGAGGATGGCCTGGATTTATATATTGCAGATACACTGTATGCAAGGAAAACAAACGAAGCTGGAGAAGACTTCTATCTTGTGAGCTGGGTGGGCTACCATCGGCTGACGTGGCAACCCGCACGGGACTTACCGCAACATATGTTAACTGCTTTCAACAGCCGAGAGCTTGGGGTTGCTTCGCCAGTCGACTATCGACAGAACACCCGCACAGGAGTTGCCGCCGGGCCATGAGCGAACGGTAGAAGAGCGGGGCGTAGCTAGAGAACAGCAATACAATCTGAATTCCTGGAGTTTTTATTATTCCTTGCTCGTAGATTGTATTTTTTATTGCGGAAAGGAGGAGCTTCCAATCCAATACAGAACTGAATTTTCGGACCTCCACTCGAGCGTGGAGCACTTCAAGGACAGAACTGGGAGATTCGCAAATTGGAAAGCACGAGCAGTCCTAAGAGGCGGTGCTGGAGGTGAGTGAAGCGTTGATGGTGACGGATCCGCCGCCGAATGATTTCGATGGAGCTGCCGGTCTGTGCCGCCTCCACTCGATGACACGTGAAGAGTTTGATGTTACACTCGCACGCTTCGACTCGGAGCTTGCGATCGATGTTTCATCCATGGCGATGGTTGGTCATTCCTTCGGGTGGATGGTGCTTCGTGCCCTTTTCCGTTGAGTTGGAATTGGGTTTTGCTGCGCACTCGAGTTTTCAAGCGTCTGCAGTGTGCGTTTCATATCCAAGAGAAAATGTTGTGCACCAAGCAGAGGGATCTGAGTCCTGTGCTCCTCACATCGGAGTGCTGGGGGCTTGACAAGCAGACCAAAGTCCCCATTCGGATACGTCAAGCGTTTGACCAGGACTTAGTCGTACTCATGCACACCATTCCCAGGCTGGAGACAGACGTTGAGTATTTGTGTCAAGTGAGGCGAGCCCTAACGACATTGAGAGACGGAAGGCTCATGCTGACTGCAAGTATGGTCATTACTGTAGGTTAAGTAAGCTTACTCCCAACTTGACGTTTTGGGCGACTATCCGACATGCTAATTATCCAATCCGGGCAAGCACATTGCACATTTTAGCCAATCATACCCCAAATCATCTCAGTCCCACCTGTTTCCCAAATATTTAGGGAAACCAGGGCCATTCAAAAATTATTGTACACATAAAAAGCCAGTGTAAATATAGTATTACTCGTAAACATCCACAAATTCCCAACACAAGTTTTGATTGTGACCGTTGGTGGCGGTGCCTCACTCGACTGGCATTTGAAAACATGCAGCATGCAGGGAGAGGGCTTGACATCCCGCAAGGGACGGCAGAGCAGGAGTCCGCAGCGATGAAGTGCTTCAGCGGATTCCTAGCTCTAGGTAGCATGAGTGAGGAATCAATTGCTATCAATTGCTAGCATTGCTAAACCCTGTCTATTCCTGATGCTCTGCCTAATCAAAACTTCTACTCGTGGCTAACTCCTACTTCGATTTTCCTGCAAATTAAGCCAGGGGCTCGAGGAAGACGTCTCGGTAAAGCCACCGCTGTGGGCTATCTGTCCCAAGTCGTAAATCTTCTGCACGAACGGAATCCTCGGCACTTGTCAGACAGCAAGGAATTGCAAAATTTCGTGACAAAGTGGCCTCAGCCATTGAGAAGCGAAATTTGCTTGCGGGCGTACAGATACGAGAAGTTCCGGGCTGCACGCTAAGCGACTTGCGTGTTCTGGATCAGAAAACCGCAGTAAAAGAGATTGGATCAGGCTATAAGCGTTTGCTTGATGCTGCCGTAGTAACGCTAATGTGGCATACGTTTGGTCGAGTCATCTATACCTGCTTTGCTAGGAAGAACCAGCTATCCGTGGCGGCATCGGAGAGGTATTTCTCCACGTGACAAGGATCTAGACATCTGTAGTGAAAGGCATTTCTATATACAGGGCCATTGGGACCAGTGCAGGCTGGAATGCTGCTCGTCGGTGCCTCAGAGCCTTCCAACTACGTATTTTCGCTAGTGCCTCATGCTGCTGCGTCCGATTTACCGGGGGAGAAGACGTACAGCCAAGAGGAAGCTATTCTGTACTGGGAAAACCTGGAAGAGAAAGCTGGACCAAAGGATGAACCACCAGCAATGCGCGTGAGAGGAAGACCAAATGTATCCACGTATATTAACGACGTCATCACTCTGGTCTCCGAGCGGCTATCCCAAGCCTCCTCCCCGCTGCCTCTCACACTGACTGCTGGGCTCAGCCGTCACTCGTTGCACCGTGGCTCCGCAGCGTACGCTAACGCGTTACCACAACTTGCAATCCAGTTGATCTCTACGTGTGGCGCTTGGCTGATGGACACCTCCACGAAGACGTTCGCGTACGTCGGCGCCACTACTCGCGAAGCCCAAAACGTCGGCGGAATCTTAGTCGGATACAGGGACCCGCACCTGCCTTGCGTCACGCCGACAATCACCACCCTGAATGAATTGCTTCCTGATATGGAGTATGCGCCGCGGTTAACCCTGCGGTGCCCGCTCTTCAATAATGTTCGCGGCTTCACGGATACAACTCTCAACGTCGACACGATGGTGTTGGATGCTGTAGTAACGTCCCTGCTGATCCATCTCGACGAGGTAGCAGCAGCAGCCAAGAAGGAACAGGCGTTGACAGGCTTCACGTCTCACTATGTGGACCACTACCATGAAGCGCTTGACTAGACCAACTCGGCACTGGGATCCCGACTGTCCCTGAAACGTGCAATGGCTGGGGGCGGCAACTTGGCACGGCATGGGAGACCGAGAACTTCGCGTAGCTCGGAGAACGCAGCGAGGGTGAGACGGCTGTGCTTGCTACAGCCGTCACGCAGATGCTGTCCTCCATCACAACTATACAGCGCACGCTTCATAAGCTTGTCGTGCTGCAGGAGGCCAAGCCAACTAGCGGTGCATGGGCTGCGCCAGGTAGCTCTGGAGAAACCGATATGCCCTTCAAGCCGCACAACGACGTCGCCGTCGAGGCCCACTCGTTTGCCGGTTGCTTCTATAACTGGTGCACACTGGAGCTGTGGCACACAGCAACTCGAAAGAAACAACAGTCTATCCACGCTGACCTCAAAGCGTCAACACCATTATCATAGCGACAGGACAAGATGCCGACGTACCATCAGTACCCCATGACCGAGGCGCCATTTCGTATCGACTGTGGAAGCCGACGGTGCGGTCGCTTGCCGAGGCCTTGGACAAGAAGACAAACGTGGTGCTTGTCAATGTCGACGGGAAATTTGGTCTAAAATCGCGGCGTCTTTGCGGAAGCTCTGGAGAAAGCCGCGGGTCGATCACCGCCCTGCATACGACGCGCTGTGCTCTGCCTTCATCACACGCAAAGCCAATGGTGGGATTGTTGATCGCTGTACGCCAAACAGCCACCAGTGGAAGCAAAAAGACTTGGAGTTTTAGGATCACTTGAGTTGTATTCACGCTTAAATACATGCCTATTTACACACACGGACAATCGAATTCGTGCAACGCTTCCAGCTAATGCACTCATCATCACCCATAGCACATACACAACAGGGATACCCGTGAATACACGCATAAACACATGCACACACGACGCACACGTACCGTCGGAACCACTGCAGCAGCTAGCGCACACGCACGAGCCGTTCCTACGGCCAGCGACCACAACAGGCAGCATTCTATCCGCCCAGCCGGGCTTTGAAGCTGCTCTCGGAGTACCGTCGTCTGGGCCAGCGCGGGTCTTCGCAGTCCGACGGGGGGNGGGGGGGGGGGGGCACTGCGCCGTGCGGCATGAGAGTACGCTGTTGATCTGGGGGCGGGACGCGAAGTGAGAAACCCGCAAGACCTACCAAAATAAATTCTCGAGGTTTTCCCAAACCTTTGGAGCAGATACTCCGGCCCATGCGTTGCTCAAGTAATTTTGAACCTGCTTGATCATTGGCTCTCTAGTTTGGGAGCCGCGTTTGGGACCTCGTCGATTACTGAAGACTCTTGAAGCGGTTAGGGGGTTCAAGGAGGGCGTGAAATCTGGCCCGCCAAATCCAGCCAAACTGTCGTTTGAATTCTCCAGACCCTGCCACTCGCCCATTCTTTCAGCCTCCTGGGCAGGTTCGTGCTGCTTAGGCCATTCTAACGAGATCTTAAACATCCCAATCGCTTTCGTTTTGACATCATACGAGGTTTAGAGGCTCTGAGCACGTCCAACTTTTAGGATTTGACACCCATGACATCCCTCCCCAAGTACCCCGAAATAGCAAATAATGTCCGTCTAAATTCGGTGGTAGCAACATCGTCCGGAGGGCAACCGCGTCAGTTGTCGCCCTCAGTTCGACAACTGAACGTAATGGCGGGACCCCAGTGTCCCCCATAAAAAAATCGGTATCCCGGAATTATTTATTTTATTTTTGGAGTGCCCTTCATCACCCCCTGATGAAGGGTCATTATCGGAACAGCAGATTTAGCGATTTAACAGCGTGCCCCCACGGCGCGCATGGGGTTCGCAGTCGATGGTTCCATCGCACAAGCATAAGAAGAGGCCTCGTCGGAATGAGACAGCCCATGTGCTGGCGGTCGAGAGGCTAGGAGAGGAGGTCGTCAAGAAAACGCGAGATCATGGGATACGTGGGATACTGGTGTACGGGGCAAGGAGTGACAGCAGTCCGAGGGTATCATCATCCAGCTTCTCCAATGTGTATCACAGCGTGTTATCGAGCGGTAGTACCAGTAGGTGGTAGCCGAATTGCAAATCTGCCCTGACAACAAGAAGGAAGACTCAAATGGTGAAAAGTCAAAACGTGGACCAGGCCGACCGCGAAAGAGCGCCAGCAATCAGAGGACCAGTCAGCCATCCATTCTTCAGATTTTCAGTTCGCCATCGATTAAGATAGTGAAGTACACATTTACGCGACGAGATGATACCGGTTTGTGATGCGAGTATCGGGGTCCGGATGGGACCCCGGGGTCCCGCCATTACGTTCAGCAGTTACCCCGGGGTCCCGCTGTCACGGGTTCACTCCTATCGATGTACAAGCAACCAATTGAGCAGTACACAGGATCCGTGGATGTTTCGAGTAGCAACAAGATTGGGTTGCACTCATATCACGACCTTCGAACTCAGCATCTGTGGTACTGAAAAATAGGAATTTGGACAGTGTCGAGCCTGCATGTTACTTTTAGTATTGAGAGACAGTAAGGAGTGAGAGTTGATGTAGTTGAAGCGCCGATAAGGCGCGAGGGCTGAGCATCTCTCATTCCGGAATCACACCCAAAGAGCTCAAGTGAGTTTCTTGTCTTACTGCTTAGGCCAAGTAGTCTCGTGTGGCTCTCCACGACCTCAAAGAACAGAGCGAGAGGCTCCACGACCAGATAAACAAATCCAATTACCTGCTTACCTCTGCAAGTGCTACCAAATCGCATTTTAGTCTGAGCTCGAGCCGTGAGCTCAGCTAAAATTGTGACATAGTAGACCTTGATGGCGATGACGACGCGCAACACGGCTCGTCGCGTGATAAGAAGCGACACGGTACCGGCTCGTCGGCACTTGGAACTGGAAAGTGGTGACGATAACGCTGGAGCAGGAAACCCGGTGGCCGTACCACAGCCTCCAGTACCTGATCAACAGCTGGGTGAAGCGTTGACAGGTGTAAGAGATGGCTGCGTTGCATGAAGGCTTCAGACTGGAGGTTACTGCTTCGCTGGCGAACGTTAGTGACAGAATCTCCGCCGAGATGCTTGAAATCCAAGGACAATTGGGTAACCTGGTTCATGGTATGACGAACACGGCTACAACTTTAACTCAAGCTCACGTGATGGCACGGGCGGCACAGCAAATGGCAGCGGAAGCTCGAGATCGTGCAGGGCAACAGCCACAGCGTGATCATCCTCCACCAGCGGCTGTTGATCAGAAGAATGTAGAGAACGCGCATTAAGGTGATCACATCAACATGGCAATTCCTGTCGCGGGTAATGAAGTCCCTGTAGATGTAGGGCCAGGTATGCCACGTCTACGCAAGATGGATGTGAACCCTCCGATCCTTGACGGACTGATCGATGGTATAAAACTGAACAGCTTTCAGCTTCAATTCGAGAGTTACTTTGAGCAGAAGGGCTACGACCTCCAACAGCATGATCACCTGCTACTTCGCGAGTTGAATCAGTGTGTCCGCAAGTCAGCTTTGACGTGGTACGAGCGCTACATGACGGACGGGAGAACCGTCCAATTGTGGAGTGTGGTGAAAACTGAGATTATGCGTGAGTTTCGCGAAGCTAACTTTGACAATAAAGTGCGGAACCAACTTCTGACAATTCGCCAGACTAGAGCATTTCAAGGTTACGTCTCGAATTTCGGGAGCTTCAACGTGTTGTTCAACTCGATGAATTAACTGCGGTGAATCTTTTCGTTAATGGGTTGACTAATAGTGAGATGAAGAAAGCCATCCAACGCAAGCAACCGGCGACTTTGACTGCAGCTATCAGCGAAGGGTTCCTGGAATGGGATGTACTGGAAAAAGACGACAACGAACCAGCAACTAACCCCCAACTCGTATAGTAAGTAGAGTCGCGGAGCGGGTGCAAAGCTTACATGTGGTGGTGCTACGCCGAAGGCAAATCCAAATATTCAGCACCGATCTTCTAATCCAGCCACTACACTTTGCTCACACTGTCACCGCGGCATTCACCACGTGGACGACTGTTGGGTGCTACACCCAGAAAAGAAACCGCGTCATATGCAGCAAAAACAACAGCTTCAGCAGATCCACACGTTGTTAGAGACGCTAATGGTCGGAAATGAGCATTCGAGCTCGTCGACGGCTGTTGAGCCGTCAAACTAATCCGTCCACCGGAGGTCGAGCACTCTGGTGGACACAGAGATGAGTTGCTCGACGAAGTGAATGCTGTGGAGTCTACATTACGTGATGTGAAGCTTTGCGATCGGGAAAAAGTGGAAAACACAGAAAAAGATTGTATTGAGCGTGAGTTGTTTTGTTTATTGCATGCTCGAATTTCGGTGCATTGTTCTACACAGGACATTTGCATCGTGAATTCAAATTTCGTTGACAGTGGGGTCTCAACGGATGGTGTCAGTCCTCGCTTCTGCTCAGCGAATGGACTATGGGCTCGTGTAGTTGATCACAATGAACCCATGGTGATAACACTTGCTGCTAAGCAGACTCTCACTGTGCCTACCAGGACGGTTAAGCTGACGATGTATATGGATAATTTCGAGCCCTACACGAATGACTTCCTAGTTATTGATGTTCCTGAAAATCAAGATCTCTTGTTGGGAATGCCATGGCTAAAAGCTGTGAATCCTGAGATTGGTTGGAACAATGAACGAATGGGGCCTCGTGAGTTGCACGAACCCGAAGATCTGGAGACTAGACCCAGCAAGAAGAAGAAAAACCAAAAGAAGAAAAAAGTGAAGACAGTTCACAAACCCGAACGGCCTACGGTACAAGTTGGAGGTCGTCGATGCCCTGTGTCACCTCGAAAGAAAAAGAAGGAAAGTAGCGACTACTTCAAGAGCGGCTACTACTCCGTGACTTCAGGAACCACTAAATACATCACATCAAAGCAATTTCGACGCTTGCTACGGAAGCCGAAAGACATTGAGTGTATCTTCGTCATCCGACCGAAGACTGAAAAGGAAAGTGGTGAAGCACCAGAAGCAATTGACATTGAAGCATACAGGGGTCAACCTGTTATCCTGTGCTTTTAAAGCACGAAGGTGTCTTCAAGCAGAAACTCCCTTCGGGTCTACCATCGCGCGAGCATGGAGAGCACGTAATGGAGGTTGATACCAAGAAGGCGATATTTCAACGGCAATGGCGGCAATCTCCAGCCCAAGAAAGGTAATAGTGGATTGGGCCATGGATGTGCAACGGACAGGACTGATTCGCCCTTCAAAGTCACCGCACGGAGCACCGATATTATGCGTAAAGAAACCGGTCGGGTGGAGAAGCGTGCACGATTATCGTGCGATGAATTCACATACAGTTCGCCGAACCTTACCGATGCCAAGGAAGGACACGATCAT
>LGTU01001084.1:0-25488 GCA_001314425.1 Phytophthora pluvialis | reverse complement strand
CTCGTCCGTCTTCTTGGGCACGGAGGGGGGAGGCGTGGCCGACATGGCGGACGTGCGATACACTCGGGCGAATGGAAAGTGACCCGCTGGCGTTTGGATGGATGGAGGGTACCCTCCGTGTAATCCATAGTGAATCCGAATGAGAAGTATCAACGGATTAAACGGATTAAACATGCCTCATTCTACGACTTATTCCTGTCTAACTTCACATTCCATACATATCCAAGTCAATAAGGATTGCCTTTGAAATATGGAATGAGGTGGTCCGCCAGAATGAGGTGGTTACGGCCGGAATGAGGTGGTTCTGGCCGGTTCAAACTCTGCACCATACTGTATCCAAGTCAATAAGGATTGCCTTGGAATGAGGTGGATCCGGCCAGAATGAGGTGGGTCCGGCCTGTCGTCCCCGCCTGGACCTGACCAGGTGCTAAAATCCCATTAAAACCGAATTTAGACATGGACGAGGGCGAGTTCCTGCGCTTGGTGGAGCGCTACCCGGTGGTGCGCAAGAAGACGCACTGCCGCGTCCAATGGAACGACATGGTGGGTAGCCGCCTTGACTATATTCCCCCGCCTTTATCCCTGCAATCGCGGCGTTCTAGGCGTCAGTGTAGCCTCGCAGTAACGGATCTAATGTTTTTGGTCCTGTTGCGTCCTTTTAGTACGACGATGAGCCTGTTGAGCCCTCGAGCGCCGGCATCTTCATCCCCGCGGGTCAGGAGAGCGACATCAAGTCCACGGACTTGGTGGAGGATGCGCTGGAGAAATTCCTGGCCCCGTTCTTCTCGTCGAACGAGGCATCCAAGATCCAACAACAACTGGAGAAGGTGACGACGCGGTCTGCTGAGCTGCTGGAAGAGGGTGGAGAGCTGTTGACTGACGTAGGGAGTGCTGGTGTTATGGCTTTTGCAGACCCAACGAGATTTCGTGTCGAGTCTGTGTCTGGAGGACGTGAACGACCTGTGCGCGCAGTTCGTCGCGACCAAGTAGATGGAAGACAAGAAGTGTTGCTACGGCTACGAGCATGGCAATTTACGGTCTATATTATCTGAGGGCTGGAGTGTTTTGTGCCTCTGTTTGCTGCAGCTGGTGGCGTTTGTAGTTTGTGTGAACTACACGTGCCGTTGTTGGGAGAGCTGGTGACGCTACGGACACAGGATAAAGACGAGATCAGGTTGAGGGAGTGCACGTGGGGGTGTATGCGACCAGAAGAAAAGCGGCTGTACCTGAAGGAACTTGCGAGTCTGCGCGGGATCGAGGAACGACGACGTGCTCCAGGAGATGACGAGCGTGCGTAGCTCGTCGGTGGACGTCTCGAACGAAATGAGCTGCAGCAGCGCTTCCTGTAAATGGATCAAGAGACAGCAACACCATCAGCAACATCATCAGCTCCATACTCCAGCAGACGTTCTGTCACGTACGATGTGCTGATGCTCCGCTTCAAACGTCGCGAGCTCCTGACTCATCATCTGAAGGTAGTCCACAGGTCTCAACTGCGTCGCGTCGACTTGTTGTCCACCTCCATCTCTCAAGCCCAGCACTGTCCATCAACACAAAGACACCATCAGCTCTCCAAGCCACACCAAGGATCCACCTCCCAGCGCCCACACACCGACGTCCCGCGCTCCAGCCTGCAGCGTGTACATCTCCTCCAGCAGCTCTTCAAACCCGGCCGACAACTCCTGCACCTGCTGGAACAGATCCTCCGCCAGCCACGGGTCCATCTCCACATTGCCAGCAAGACCAGCCAGCACAGCATCACTCTTCTTCCCCTTCTCGTGCACTGCATCAATTGCAGCCGTCGCTGCAGCTTGAGCCTCTCTCACCGCCAGCAGCGCCGACTGGAACCGTTCGATCAAGGCGATTCCCTCGCGCTCTCGCCCATACCAGGCCGCACCTTTCTCCTGCATCGCAGTGAACATCCTGGCAATCCTCTCTACCCCTTTATCTCCACCACCCGACGTCTCCTTCCCCTCCTCCACTGCACTCGACACCTTCCTGCTCTTCTTCTTGGCCATGAGCGAACCAATTATGTAGCCATGTCAAAAATGACAAAAGACAAGCGTCAAAAATGTCGAAAACGCTGACGTGGCCAGCGAGCGAGGAGCTCAGTTAAAGGATAAAAATCACAGCCATTATCGACAACCATGCGCGTGCTACGCGTGACTTTCCTGTGGGCGCTACTGCTCGTCATCGCTCTGGCCAGCTCTGTCCACGCTACCGACGGTGCACCGGAGACCCCGGAGCCCACGTCCAGCGCCAACGCGCGCGACAACGACCCCGTGGTCCAGGAGATCCGCGGACTGCGGAATGCCGGCATGAAGCTCAACGACGCCAGGGACTTCAAGGGCGCCATCGAAAAGCTGCGCGGGGCCCTCACGCTGCTGCACAACCGAGTTTTCGGGGAGGGGCGTCACGCCGTCACGGAGCCCGGCGACATCTCGCAGGACGCGGCGCTCTACGCCCAAATCCTGAACGACTATGGGTCGGTCCTGATCCGGGCCAAGCAGTACGACGAGGCCATTGAGGTGCTGGAGGACTCGGTGGCCATGGTGGAGAAGATCTACGGAGACAGCCACCCGTCGCTGGGCCTGTCACTGCGCAGCTTGGCGGACGCTTACATGGCCAAGGACGAGTTCAAGCTGGCGATCAAGAAGTACAAAACCCTCCGCAAACATGTCAAGGAGGGCCTCGGAGTGACTCACGAAGCGTACATTGAGGCGTCCATGAGGATCGCTGAAGGGTACAAGAAACTGGGCAATAAGGACAAGAACTTGAAGGTGCTGAAAGACGCGGTGAAGATCCAGGGGGGAGAGATCAACGGACTCACGACGGGCATTGCGGAGCTCTACATGGAGCTGTCGACGGCGCATGTGGCGGTGGGCGAGTTTGACGACGCCCTGCGAGCGGCAGAGACGGCCAGTGCGATCTTCCTGCAACGTGACGGCGAGGACACGCTGCCATACGCGTTTAGTTTGAATGCTCTGGCTGGCGTGAAGATGCGCCAGAAGAAGGTGGACGAGGCCATTAAGCTGCTGAAGCATGCGAACCGGATCGCTGTCAAGATCTACGGCGAGAACGACCCTATCACGCAGGCGAGCGCCAAGACGCTGAAGGACGTCCAGGAGTACAAGCTGGACTTGCAGGCCGAGAAGGACGAGCTTTAGCTTAGGAAATGGAGAAGGCGAACGTGCATCAAATACCCGCTTTGAGTTGGAGCTATGGGGACCGACTTTTTGCCGTCTTGCCGCGTGTGCTGCGGTAGTAAACCTACTTTTTATCTTTCACCTCGTTTCACTTCTTTTTGGCGTTCGGCTTTGAAGTGGTCGACGGGGTCATTGCTGAAGTCGAAGGTTTTTTTTCGTGGTTGTGGTAAACTCCCTGCCCCTCTTGGGTTTCTTCTCTCTGGCGTCAGCGCTGGAGTTAGAAGAAGAGGCCGCTGCAGGTGCTGGAGGGGGTGCACTTGTAATTGCCGAGGATTTCTTGCTACTCTTCTTTCTATCATTGCTGGCATCCGAGTTGGATAAACCTGCGGCAACAGTCCCCGCAGTAGTATCTCCGCCGATTCGAAATGCTGCCCACACTGGACAATGGTCTGAAATTATCCATTTGAATTCATCGCGTGTTCGAGTAGGTCTTCCGCCGCAGTTCAGTTTCTCGTAAATGTGATACACGCTACTATCGATGAAGAACTGGGTCGCAGCATCCTCAAACTTGCTTTTCCGAAGCCAAATGTTGTCGCTCAACTTATCTCCAACGACCATTGTGCCTTGCTCTTGGATCAATTGGCAAAAGGTTCCAGTGTCCAATGCCGTTTGTACATTAAAATCACCAAGATATCCGGAACCCTCATGCTCGTAAGATTGCGTACCAGTACTCTGGCTTCAGCGAACGCACGCTTCGGTGCCAAATGCACGTTCATCACCGTAGTCTTCATTATTAGAGCACCGGTCGCGACAGCGAAAGTCCGAGTAAATGGCAAGCGTTCAATTTCCTTCTCGGGGTCTTCGAACGCCGCCTTTGAATCGACGAGTTTCACTGTGTCGGTTTGGTAGACAAACGCCAAACGCTCAGTGTACGGGCCCTCTCGACCCGTAATCTCGGACCGAACGTGGTTTTTCAGGCGCTCAATCTTGTGCTGGTCATCGTCGCACGGAGCACAAAACCCACCGCACTCCCCGCAGTGTTTGCTTGCTACCGCCTTGTCACATCTTTCACAAGCTAGTAGGGTGGACAATTCGACACAAGTGAGTTTGGACTTTCCGTGATTTGAAGCGTTGCACACGGAAGAGAACAGCGAGTTCGTACAAGTCACGCATTTCCACTCGGCTGGCATCTTGTAATTCTTACTGCTGCACGCCCCCAAATCGATATCGAGTACTTCATGTTGCCTGGAACGGTGACCAACTTCTGGCTTAATTTGTCGGAGCACTCGTATCTCCACACGTCTCCGGTTTGTTCCTTCAGAACTTTCATGAGAAGCCAAAGAACCTGTTCCTCACGAACCTCCTGCAAGCAAGTAGACCAAAATAATGTTAACACACTCTTGCATTTACATGATTCCTTACCTATAGTGCCTCGAGATCAACGTCTTTTACAACGAACGCAACGTATTCAATAAATTGTGTCAATTTTGCATCGATCCCATGTAAAACAGCGGACGTTCCACGAAGCCAGCATGAATTTATCGTTCCCTGCACTGCGGCGAGAACGTAAAGCAAACGATGTTCTGCCTTGACGTTCTTTAGCGACCATTTCTGCTACTGCTACCTGGTGACGATAAAATGAAATGTGGGGAGGTGAGAGTGCGCACGATTGATAAACTTACCAGACAGAATAATAACACGATCACGATTCAGAGAGTGTTGCACCAGCCAGTTGTAGGCTGGCAGGAGGGAGAGGCACTTGTGTCGTTGAAGTTGGTTCCATAACTCCTCCAGAGGCTCCTCCAAGTCCTCTCCTGACGGCAGCAGCAGTTAGTCTGTTTTTTTCAACAGAGTTGGTGGAATTGATTACCGAATGCTAGATCTACCACCCTAGTCTAGAGAATTTGAACGTGAAGTCGACGCCTACAGCAACAACAACAGAAAATGATCAACCCTCCCACCATTCGTCGCTCGCATTTGCAGAAACATACCGAAATGTACCAAGCGAAAGCACAGCGTGATCATCATCCAGACCATCAACTTGCTCTGAATTGACCACATATGTGACTCCAGTACGAACGCGAGTTGGTAGAGTGCTCGCATCCCGCAATTACGAGTGACCACAGCCACCAGCATCCAGAATGACGCAACCTGCAGTAGTCCGAACACGAATACCGGAAAAACAGTGGAGCCCACATTCTCGCGAGAGACCCCACTCATCTCTGAATGGTATTGTGCGCTTGGAAAATGTACCATCACCAAAATGTACGTCGTATAGAAGAATGGAACGACTGCTTCCAAGTAGGCAGTGACGACAAGACATTCAAGTGTGAAGAGCGCCTCCAAAGAGTTCTGCAGAAGCGTTGGCTGCTCGCTAATCGTGTAGTTAAAACGCTGTGGTCTCTCTGTCGGTTGGGTCCCTTCATTTAGATCAGGCGACGAGGGGTGAATCTTGGTGCAAGCACAGCAAAACTTGGCTTTCTTGGTGTTCCCGTGGGGTAACGGAGCGTTGGAGATGGTCGGAGGCATAAGGAGTGCTATTGATTTTGGGCCAGTTCTTTTCGCCGCTGCGTCTAATGTTTTCAGAAAAATTGCGTCTTCTGTAGACAATCGCACGGGAAAACTTGAGAAAGTATTGATTCCTGCTCGAGCTTGCTTTCCGAAGATATCCGTATTTCGACACAAAGAGCATAATGCAGTGAGCAAGTTGTCGCTTTCTTGAACAGCGAGGGGTGACGCTCGAAGCCTTGACAAAATGCCATTCGTCCGACGGTAAAGTCCGTACAGCATGATGACAGTCTGAGATAGATCCGTGACTATGATGGCCACAACGGCACTTACAGAGGTGGCGCTCTGCATGCACGTAGCCACGTAAATCGCGTTGAAGAAGTCGACCGTGAAGATCACCAACTCCGGTGTCATGTCTTCGACGTGCTTCGTACATCTCAGCACAATATTTTTGATGATCACCTTCATCACGGGCAGTAACAAAATCACTGGAAGCTGGAAGCGCGACCCTTGTACGAAGCGGAACAACACTTCGTAGGCCGGATACATGAACATCATCATGATTTGAGCGTGTAGCAAGTTCATGTACTGGACCAGCTGGCCACGCTGTGCTAGTAGTTGACGTAGCATGCGGATCCCCAGTATGACTCGAAACAGGATAACGTGGATGACGTTGTAGATCGGAGTCAGCACCAACACAAGGAACGGGAGGGGGAAGATCACGTTCGCGGAGATCACGATCGCGCAAGCAGTAAACACGATCGAGACACCACAGCACAGCTTGATGAGCTGACGTGTCGAGATCTGGAAGTTATCAATGAAATAGACAGCTTGTCCTGTAGACACGTGGGCTATCATGAAAGTCATTACTGCGAGTCGTATCCAGAAGCCGTAATTGGCTCGCCATCCTTCTTTTGGGTCGCGAAGCGGAAGTGATTCTAGGCGAAACACAAGTGCTGCCATCGGAAGCGGCGTCCCGATACACACGAGTAACGCGCGCGTTAAAGTAGCTCTTCGTGTGTAATTCTCGAGAGCTAACAGGCGATGGATGGAGTACTTCCCGCCGTAATAGCTGATCTGCAGACGCTTCCAAGCATCAAGCAGCTTTGCCCATTTAGTCGATTGAGTACCAGACATCCGACTTTACGTTTTTAGTTGCCACGCCTCGTAAAAATCGATGCCTCCTCCGTCCATGAATATACTCGCAAGTGAAAGCGCTATATTTGCTGCAGGGTATCAAGGCAACGAGATTTCTGCTGCACTCACTAATTATTTCATCGTATTCCGTAGCCTTTAACTCCTGACTATGGCAATAGCAAACACGTCCCAGTAAAAATGAGCTTTGGCTTTTCCCTAGTCTATTGCTTTCTTTCACTTTTTAGTAAGTTTTCTGGGAAAGGCACCGACCGCCCTGAATTAAAAGCGATTCCACGAGACTCAAGCAGAGTGAAGATCCGAGAATTCTCCCCTTGTTGTTGGCCAGTGATTCGAGTTCTATCACGCACTGGATTGATTGACCAGGTTGCTTGAAATCTGGGAAGAGCATTGACGTCTCGTCCATCAGCGTTTTGGCATGGCGTGGAATAGTCCGCCAGACTACCAGTTCCCAAGCTACCCACTGTCGCAGCACCAGCAGAGCTGCGGCGATGTGGACGAAGAAAAAACGCACGAAGCTCAGCAGGATGCGGTGCTACTACCTGACAACCAGTACTCCTTGCAAGCCTCGACGCCCTCTTCATCTCTCGCAACGTACAAGACGGAGCCCGCGGTCGCGTTTGAGAACAATAACGATGGAGCTATTCTGCTTCAACCGCTGAGTTTGCCTCAGTTGGAAGATGCAGCGGAGCTACGACAGCTCTTACCACCTCAGACTGGAGCATTTCCAGACACTACGTTTCTCGGGCCGAACCAGCAGCAGCTATCACAGATCGAACATGGACAGCTACAGCCACAGTTTTCGGCAAGACGAACTGAGCGGTGCATCGGGAAGTCCTACGTCGCCTCGGTTCCAGTCTTCAGTGACTTCTACGAGCCACTGCCACTATTACCACAGCCTGACTTCCGACCATGCATGGGGTACCAGTTCCAAGGTAAGAAAGACGAAAAATATGGCTTTGCTTTTTGTTGAGGGATTAATGAACCGACTGATCAATGGTTGTCTTTTTATGTTAGCGGACTTCCCAGCCGTACACAACACGCTGCCACCAAGTTTCAGTTCGCCTCCGCAACAGCCTGTGGTGCCATCAATGGAAGTGCCAAAACTTTCACCCGAGCGCCGCAAGTTGTGCAGCGAGGAAGGTTGCAAGAATCAAGCACGAGCTTTTGGCCGGTGCAAGCGTCACGGAGGCTCCAAGCGGTGCTCGAGTCCAGGCTGTGATAAGAGCGTGCAAAGTCGTGGACTGTGTATTCGTCATGGCGGCGGCTCGCGATGCCAAGAAAGTGGGTGCACTCGAGCTTCACAAAGCTTTGGCAAGTGCAAGTTGCACGGTGGTGGACGTCCATGCAGCGTGGCAGGTTGCAAAAAGAGAGCGCACTTGAAGCGACTTTGCCGCAAACACGGCGGCGGCATCAAGTGCTGTATCGCCGGATGCGAGAAGTGGGCGCAGAGCCACGGGATGTGCATGAAGCACGTGAAGGAGGTGCTGCCACCTGACGAGACGTAAAGAGGTGACAAGTGGATGAAACATCTGGCTAATCGATGGGGAAAGCCCTGATAGCAAGTTTTATCTTTATTCTTTAAGCACATTTTGGACTTTTGCCACCGTTGTGGGGTTATTGGAGGCTGTGGTGAATTAACAGCACATGAAGCGTAAGCTACTCGTGAAGACCACCAATATAATCAAACTAGCTTTTGCCCATTTCGTAGGGGTGTTCCATTTTAGAGCATGAATCGTGTGGAGCCAAGCGGCCTTCAAGCCGAGACAATCGCCATGCCACTGATCATTCGATCCCATATGGGTATCGAGCTCTGGAGCAGGACACTCGTCAGATGGGGTGAGAAAGTTGCTGTTGCTGTTGCTGTAAAACTGCACTCGTTGAATCTTTTTTGTGAGCATGACTGAGGCGCCAAGAGGGTTTATTTCCTTGCGTCAGGCAGTGAAGCTGGTGAGCGAAGCGGGTAAGGAGCTGAGGAAAATGTGTTTTCAAGAAAGGAAGCCGCCAAGGACAAGTTACTCAGTTGCTGCAGCTGCAGAAAATGGACCAGCGATTTTGTCCAGCCACCAGTCTCCACGCAGGTACTTAGTAGCAGCGTGCGGTTCATTTGAGTTTGGCCTCGCACCGAGCAACGCGCTACAATCAAGTCTACATGACCCCCAAGGTGTTGGCTTGCTACAATTACCCTCCCTCCAGCCCTTTGTAGGGTTGCCATTCGGCACCTTGCTCTTCGAGTAAGGCATCTTCTTGCCTCTATGATAAGTTTCAATCAAGCGTGCAGCCGTGGGGTGTTAAATGTGCGGTTCATTCGGTTAAGGACCAAAACCAACATTATGGTACTGGACTCTTGTACTTAGTAGTTAGAAGTGATACCCAAGTCCTGCAAACTGGAATGTGAAGTCGACACCGAAATAGACGACGCGAAAGCACAACGTGATGACCATCCAGATCATGAGCTTCCCTTGAATCATTGATCCTTGCGCCTCGAGCACGAAAGCGAGATGATACAGCGCCTGCATCCCACAATTCCGCTTCACCACTGCCACCAGCATTAAAAATGACGCGGCCTGCAGCAATCCGAAGACGAAAACGGGCCGAACGGTGGAGCCAACGTTCTCGCGCGTAACACCGTTCATCTCCGTGTGATACGGCGCACTTGGGAGATGTACCATCACCAACATATATGCGGTGTAGAAGAACGGGATGGCCGCCTCCAAGTAGGCGGTGACCACTAAACACTCCATCGTGAAGAGCACCTCGAGTGATTCTCGCAGGACTATCGGATGGACTGGGAGTGGCTGTAAATGGGAATTTCGTTTCTCTGCAGGTCGACGACTGTCCTTGGCGCCCGCTGTAATTGCAAAATTGACTAACGCGCTGGTGTCTGGTTGGGGGTGGATCAAGTTGCTGCGTCGGGTGCAAATAACGGGAAACTTGCATGGTGTTGGCGTCGAAGGCTTGTCAAAAGAAACCACACTGGAGATTTTACGAAAAGGTATGACAGCCGTTGCATCGATTCGCTCAAGAGTGGTTAACGTATCCAGGAGACTTGAGTCTGCTGCGGATAATCGGTGCGGAAAGCACGACCGAACTTGTACGTTCATTCGGACCTGCTGTCCAAACTTATCAGGATCCCGACACAAGGAGGAGAGAGAACTCAGAATGTCGGTTGCGTTATTGCTCTTCGACGGTGCTAAGCCAGTCTGGTAAAGACTAGGAACAATGCCGAGAGTCCTATGATGCAAACCGTACAGCATTATGAGGGTCTGCGAGAGGTCCGTGATAGTGATGGCCAAAACGGCGAGGACCGAGGAAGCACTCTGCATGCATGTCGCCACATAAATTGCGTTAAAGAAGTCAACTGTAAAGATAACAGCCTCCGGTGTGATATCTTCTACGTGTGCTGTGCACCTCAACACAACATTTTTTATCAACACTTTGATGACAGGTAGAAGCAAAACCACTAGAAGCTGGTAGCGTGACCCCTCTGCAAAGCGAAACAGCATCTCGTAAACAGGATAAAGGAACATCATCACAATCTGCGCGTACAAGAAGTTCATGTACTTAATGAGCTGCCCCCGGCGCTCAAGAAGCAGTTGAATACAACGACCACCCATAATCACTCGAAATAATACGATGTGGAGGATGTTGTAGATTGGAGTCATCGCCAATATAGAGAATGGAAGAGGGAAGACCAGGTTTGCTCCAATCAGTACAGTGCAGAGCGTGAAAATGATCGATACAGCTGCAGATAACACAAATAATCGACGCGCTGAGATGGTAAAGCCGTCAATGAAGTATACCGCTTGGCCCGTGGAGAAATGGGTGATCACAAAGGTCAGTATGATAACTCGAATCCAGAACCCGTAGTTTGCTCGCCACCCTGCTTTCGGATCTTGAAGTGGCACCGATTCTTGTACGAAGACCAGCGCAACCATAGGGATTGGAGTTCCAATACACACGATCAATGAACGTAACAGAGATGCACGCTGTGAATAGGCATCCAGAGCCAGTAGTCGATGGATGGAGTACTTGCCGCCGTAATAGCTCACTTGCAGCCGCTTCCAGGCGTGAAGAAGCTTCAGTGCTCTAGTCGTGAGTTTGTTAGCCATCGCCCCACAACGAGGCAGTGGTGACAATCTGCCTGCAAACTATGTGCTGCTTAACATCCAAACCGTGTCAACTTCTAAGAATATAGTCGCTATATTTGCGGTCTACTTGAATGACAACGCACGTCAAACTTGAGCCAGGTGAAATGGCTATAACACCAAACGCGCCAGGGAGGTAGAGATTGTATTCGAGTGCACTTTGAGGATTTTCGAGTGCAATCCATTCTTGGAGGGAATCGGATGATGCATCGAGTGCAATCGGTTTGGTCTGCTCCACGTCTCGATGAGAGCCTAAGGAGACGTTGTCCATTGTAATGACTAGCTGAGCGTAGTGACCAGCCGCGCTACGCTTGGCTGGGCGCCCCCGCGCTTCGCTTCGTTCGCAATATGGATATTGTATGTTCTGGTGAGTGTAATGCTCGTCTCGCTGGATAGCTCGGCGCTGGGCCCGCCTCCGCAAATACCGCGCGGCCCTGCTTCGCGGGCACCCCGCACGGGTTTGCTATGGTTACGCGCGCTCGCAACCGCTCGCCTCCGTTGGCCTAGTGGGCATACACAGAACGACGTAGCCTAATACTGTAACTAGAGGGAGTGGGCTGGTAGCGCCGATCATCGCCGTTTCCAGTGAAAATCGCAGTAATTTTCTGCTTTAAAAAAGACGAATGCATCGAGTTTCCGATGAAAATCGCTGTATTTTCTAGGGTAGAATTCTTCTAGTTTTCTATGTCTCTTTGCATCAATAGTGATCGAACCCGACTCGATTCAGGATTTTCGCCGCGCTTGGCCTCAGTCTCGCTTTTGCGGTCCACGGCAGCTACTCAGCGACATATTTCGCTGCCACGGTGCCAATTTAGCGAGGCTCTCCTCGTACCAGCCCCGAAACCCATTGGCGACGGCGACAACCTACCACGGAGGCATCCTCATCGTACTACTGCCAGCCGACCCNGGGGCGAGGCATTGGTAGCCAAAAGAAGCAATTTAATGACGACCTCACATAGCAATTACTTCGTAGTTCGAAGAACTATCGTATGTAGTGATAGTGACTCGAAGTCACGATACCGGTTATTCGTCGGCACGTCGGCTTAACCACTTGAATTTGTATGGAACCAGCGTGCGTCCCTCCAAGTCGGTATTAGTCGGTACTCTTTGTCTACTGAAACATGATACCCTTGGCATGGTAATCATTATCACGATCTATTAATAGGTGAGAGCATATGCAAGACAGAGTTCATTTTTGATACTCTCCATTTAATTGTCGGAAACGTGAAGACTACCGCGAGCCATTCCAGCGCTGACGACGTTGGGGTCCCTCTTTGCACACTAAAGCGAACGGCGGATCACGAGCAAGCGCTACCAAATAGAAGCGACAGGATGGAGCTTCCACATACACGAAGAAGACAACAGCAGCGAGGACGATCAACTCGATCACACGCATCTACGACGAGCATGGTGTCTCCGCCAAACCTTATAGTGCAATTTCGTACTTAGTATATATATACTGGGTGTAGGGACGCCACCTGCGAGTCGGCCGACTGATGCATCGGTGGACGATCAACACGCTGGTCGAGACCGCCCGCTTCTTGCGCATTTTGAGTCGATCAAGCAGGAGGTGTTCAAGCGCTGCGAGGACACCGTACTCAGTAGGTTCTCACGCAAGCCAAGATGAACACCAAGGACATGAAGGAGTTGGAGCTGGTGGGTGACTACGTTGGGCAAGGTCCTATAGGTGTTCATCATACGAAACGTCGTGCTCAAGCCGCGCGTGTGCGAGGCAGAGAAGGATTACCAGACGTGTCTACGCCAATACAATATATTGAGGTGCTGATTCCACGCTCGGTGTTGGTGATGGAGTTGTTAGGCAGGACGATTGCGTGCGCGACCGGCCGTCGCATTTCTTTAAAAAGTGTGTGCATGTATGTATTATGTTCATGCGCGTATGGCAACACGACCTCCAAGACACCCAGGGGGTTCTATTTTAGGAGTTCGGGTGGAGTATTTTTCAGAAGGAGACTAGTAATGCGCTCTGCCGATAGCGCTCACGGTCGTCATTTTGGTTTTGGCGAGGTCGAAGGCAAGTAGATAGCTGTTGTATGTGGGTTGGTTGATGTCGGTGGCTGAATACTATTGTTTGGTATTTGGTGCAGGGTAACACGATTCTGCAGGGGAACAGCAATGGCAACAGTAAGCCGATCGACTAACGCGGAGACCGCTGATATAGGATCTAACGTTTGTTGTTTTCATTTCCAGCTTGGCGATTTTGAGCGAACCAAGAGCGCCCAGTCGCAACCAGAGAATAGGTCACAAAAGCGCCCATTGGTCTCCGTCGACGACCCCGAAGATGACGGAGATATCCTACATCAGTTGAATGTCGCGTTCAGGCGGGAAGAAGACGCGCAACGCAAACGTCAATCACGAGCACGGAAGAAACAGCGTCGATTGGCTGCGAGCCGGGAGTCTTCTTTAAAGTTTGTACAGCCGCTGTGTGCAGAAAATACAGATAAATGCATGCGCATGCTTCGAGAAGCTTTGGGTGCTGAGGGGATGGATGAATGTTCATGTTTGGTGTGCGACCGACTAGTTCTCCGCCGGGATACGGTGCGAAAGGAGGACGCTGACTGGACGTACATCGATATGATACACAAGTGCTCGGGTGAAGTTGAAACAGACATCCCGAACGTGCTGGTGGTGCAATATTCTGCGCCACCGCAAGTCGAAGGGCTTGAAAATGTGATGGTGTCACCGCGAGGCATTCATTGCTACATTGATGGTGATGGCAGTCCAACGGCATGGATGTCAATATTCAAACGCTGCGATGCATCCATTCGACGTGGAAAACTACCGAAATTTGCTATTGCGAATGGTTTTTTTGTGGGAAGATTGCCTGAATATCTAAGAGACTTGACAACTCCGGAACGATTCGTTACTCAACTTGCGAGTTTTGGAGCTATGACGCGCGTTATGTGTGGTGGCCGTCATCGCTGTATTCGTTCACATTGTGTTGCATTTGATTGCTCACCTGGTCCTCCGATTTCGCTTTTGCCGCGCTCGTTGGATGCTGTGGCATCCTATCGAGTGGTTATGGTTGGAGATTTTACTGAGGGGCAAATGAGGAAAGTCACGAAAATGCATCGAGTGCGAAGGCAACATGTCGAAGACATTTTTACTTTTTACAAAGCCTTCAACACGTTGTACGAAAGCGTTGTTCCTAGCAATGATGTGTTGAACGCCGATTACACTGATCGCTTAATCGATCGTGATTTGCTTGAGCACATCAATGATGACGATGGGCATTACGAAGACGATATCGATACCCAGCAACAAAACATTCGAGGCCGGTCGGATGCGTGGCACGTTCAAAATGAACATGACGAGCAGATTGTTCTGGAGCGACGTGTGAATTTGACTGATGATTCATCGCCGCTTCTGGCAAGAGATCACCCGCTGGTAAATCGTGCTGGCAGTGATGTTCAATGTGAGCGCGAATTTATGATTCGACAGTCCAACAAGTTCTTAAATGACATCCGTGGTGATTTCTTTGCGCGCCTATTCCCTCACCTATTTCCGTTTGGCCGTGGGCACCCGGGAGAACGTCGCCAAGATCCCGTTTCTGTGAAGGAGTGTGTGAAGTACTACATCTCGTTAAGCGAGAGACAATTTGCAGAGGATGAATTATTTGCACTGGTCGCATTCGACCGTATCTCAATCGAGAACGTGTACATTCAAAACTCGGTTCGGTGTCGTCGTTTCCTAATGTGTACGAGGGGTATGAAAGCATTGGAGCTGAGCAACTTGGTTCTGCTTTGCTCGCCAACGAGCGAAGGCTGCAGGGATGCTTGCCACAAGGAAATCAAATCGACAGCGTTACCGATCGGTTTCTCAAGGCGATCGAGTTAACATCGGGTGCTGTGTGGGGAAGTAACACGGAGCGATCCCACTGCAGACAAAGAGCGTTTGCTTACCAGTCCCTATTCGGCCAGCCGGCGCTGTTTGTTACACTTACACCCAACACTGACAACTCTTTTGCGATGGCTCACTACACGGGGATATCATCCGTAGACTCGATGTTTGACATTTTGGATGCAAGGATGCCCGCCAAGTCTGCGCTGCGTGAGGCAAGCCTAGGCAATGACTGTGCATCCGCACGTTTGTTCATACGTCAGGTCGATGCGTTTTTGAAGTATTGCTTGGGTATTGATCCTACCACCAAACAGCGATTGCACTGCGGGTTATTTGGTGAGGTGATCGCATACTTTGGAATGGTGGAATCGCAGGGTAGAGGCACGCTCCACATTCATATTCTGGTGTGGCTTCAAGACTGTCCTTCTAACGCTGCTGCTGTAGAAGAGATTTTAAAAGGTGCCAACGCTGGTAGTTTTCGAGAGACCATCCAGACGTACGCTGACAGCATTGTGAGCAACTAACTCCCTATTGGATTGAGCAAGTATTCCGGCTCGCAGTGTGGGTCCTCTATTTCGAGTGTAGACGTACTGCCGATAGCTGATTTCATGAAGAAAGACCCACGGAGTAGGCGTCGTGCTCAAGAGAAGAATGACGTTACAGAACCGGCGCTATTGCGATGCAATGACTGTAACTCCGCTTTCAGCTCCCAGCACGTCCTCCGAGACGTACTGCTTAAGCATCGCCCTGTGCACTGGCCGCCGTGGAATAAAACACTATCGGCAGGAGAGATGCACGAACAAGCTACAATCGAACTTGTGTGCCGGATAGCAAGCGGCATGCATGTGATGTGGTAGAAGCTCGTGAGAATATTCAAGCAGATTTGAGAGACGAGAGCAATTTACAAGATGAAAATGGGCTCACGGCTGCTGAAACGAAACTGGTGCTTGACTCTGCTAATAGTCCTCGAATGAAAATTTGTAAAAGCGATGACGACCCATTCCAAAATGATGCCTTAACCCGTCTGATTGAAATGCTGCCCGCGTCGAAGTCGAACGGCCGACTGAGAAACGAAGATATGGATTTATGGTTTCGGTACTTCTTTTTTTGTTGAACCAGCACTGGTGGTGCCACACGAGTAGCTGCTTCAAGCACTCTAGAGCATCCTGAACTGCAGCCTGCTGCCGATACTCATTCCCTCGTGAACGTGTACCGAAAACATTGTTCTGTGCGTCAGGAATTGAGTTGAGACGCGAAGTGGCCCACGAGTTTATCAACGGATATAATTATGTGCTTATGGCAAGCTGTAAATGCAACCACGACATACAATTACTGGTGGTCGGGGGTGACGCTACAGACCGAATTTACTACTGCTGTAAGTATGTTACAAAGCAGCAGAAA
This sequence comes from Phytophthora pluvialis, assembly GCA_001314425.1. Taxonomy (NCBI): domain Eukaryota; phylum Oomycota; class Peronosporomycetes; order Peronosporales; family Peronosporaceae; genus Phytophthora; species Phytophthora pluvialis. The sequence continues at coordinate 9,272 of LGTU01001084.1, read as the reverse complement.
AGGTTAGACTCGTCTGTAGCTGTAGCCCTTGCTGCATTTAAACGGCGGCAGGAGAAAGAAGCGGGAGACGAAGCTGCACCTGTCATCGATCCGAAGCAACGTTTGAGCCTTGCACGAAGGCGGGTGGGCTCCATGGTGTATGCAACTACAAAACGGCAAGAAGTAGCGGGACCAATGGCAGCTCTCTATCTGTATAGAGGCTCGTGCTCCTACTTAAGCGTTGGGTGTGTGTCACTACCGTTGGGTGAGATTATCAGGCAACTGTGCTCGACAGAAGAGTATGCGTGTTATCTTGTGGGTATGACGAGCGCTGAACATGATACGTTTCATGCTGTTTCTTCCCTAGACGACTACAAACATCGACCGGACGTTCTGAAATACATCAACTTGTATGAATTCACTATGCGCTACTATCGCAAGATATATATAAATCCTATGCGATCCAAGCTTCAATTTTCGGGCGAACATCCATTGCACAATAGTCATAGTCTTGGACAGCGCAGAACGGATGCTGTTCCTGTCATCTATGGCTATCGACTGCCGTATGTTGAGCCGGGGACACCGCAAGAACTTCAGCACAAGCGCGCTATATTATCACTTGTACTTTTCAAACCCTTCCGGAAACTTGCTGATTTGATCGGGGCGAGCGTAGCTATCGATGATGCATGGCTACTGGCCTATTCACGCTGAGAAGGAACGTGTACTACGTTTGTCAGAACAATTATGAATAACATGGTTGACTACTACAGCGGAGCCAGCCACGCCAAAATAAAGAGCGACATGACACCTTCGCCTGTTTTAGGTCAACCAAACGATGACGAGTCTGACAAGGACGAAGAGAATGACGACTTGTTTTGCGGCGAGGCTCGCATATACTTCGATGATCCGGGGAATGCCGAGTACCATGAAGCAGACGTTGATGATTGGGATCAAGCTTGTGGTGATAGGATTATCCCAGAGACCCGTGCTCTAAATCCGTCGATCTACCCAACAGCGGCTCAGCCAGAGCCTCGAGTTGTGAATATACTGCGTGCTTTTGAAAAGTTCAATTTGCTGGAAGATGTTGCAGTGGAAACAGCGGCAAATGCAACGGGGTGTCTACCATCGGTTGGGTATCCATCGGTGAGCGATATGAAGAAGTGGATTAGTGATCCCACTACAGATAATGCCGTTATCAGTTCAGCTGCACCAAGTAGCGTTTGCGACCGGGATACTGAAGTGATTGAACTGCTGGGTGGTGTGCTCGATGATTCCACAATGACTTGGGGTGAAACCGTCATACCAACAGACCGAAAAACAGAAGAAGCGAGACCGTTTGCCACGATTGCAAATATTTCTAGGTCGTTTACGCTGAATGAAAGGCAACACCATGCCTTTAAAGCAATTGGAACAGCTTTGCTGACAAGATGAAAAAATGCAGAGACATTAGCGTATTTGGATTGTGATATCAGTGCAGCTCTAAGAACCGATCAACTCCGTCTCTTCCTCGGAGGAGAAGGTGGGACTGGTAAAAGTCGCGTTATTGAGGCTGCTGAAATGCTATGCTCTAGCTGGTGCCGGTCAAGTAGCCTCATTAAGACTGCTTTGACTGGGAAAGCCGCTACGCTGATTGGAGGAACAACTTTGGCGAGCTTCTTGCTGCAGATCCGTCGCCGACATTGTGCCGAAAAGGTAGTGAACATTAGCATGATTATAATCGACGAAGTTTCGATGATGAAGAAAGCACAGCTCGTTCAGTTAGACAAGTTGTTGCGCATTGCTAAACGTGTCCCCGACGTATTATTCGGAGGGGTTCACGTAGTTCTCGTTGGTGACTTCCTGCAGTTGCTTCCAGTTGGGGCGGACCCTCAATACCGTAATCCTGCTTCAAAGCGAAACCAAAACGTGAACGACTACGTTGGGTATCACTTGTGGCGATCGTTTAATACCGTGATCGAACTTGAAGAGTCTGTACGCTTCCGTGAAGACCCTGAGTGGGAGAGAGGGTGCCATCAGGCTCGACTCGGAGTTTGGACTTCAAACTTTGTCGACATTATTAACTCACGCGTAATGAAACCTGAAACTATCTTGGAACAAACTGCGATTGACGGTGGCGCGCTCCCAACCTTTGTTACACCTGATAATTCGACAAAACTTGCAATCAATAACTTATTCATTGCCACTACAGCAAATCTTTTGCCCCCGAACGAATACCCAGTACGTGTGGTTGCCGACTTTAAAGGCAAGTTGGCGGCGTTGAATCGGGCAGAAAAGCAAATGGTCATGGCTTTACCTGACTCGAAATTCGGGCGTCTGGCACCGTATCTCGACTTGATAGTAGGTATGCCAATTCAAGCTACGCAAAATGTGAGGCCAGCGAAACTGGTTGCAAACGGAACTCTAGGAACGCTTGAAGAAATCATTTATCAGCCGGAGACTACTTTCCGTGTCGTGCACGACACCGTTTCTGGTATTTGTGTTAAGATCCCAAGCGTACTCCCACCTGCAGTGATTGTACGATTACCACGTGGAGATACGGCATCTGAAATGCGAGGACGTGATGACACAGATTTATTTCCTCTGCTATCGGAGTCTCAAGCCTACAGCGAATGCTCAATTCCACTGAATGGCACCTTTCAGGGGAATCCGCATGCTCTAATGACACGCATTAAACAGTCTCCTTTCGTGTGTGCAGTAGCACCAACTGTCTACAAAGAAACGCTAAGCAAAATGGTTGTTACTGAGTGGAGATCCAAAACCACTGTTGCAAACAAGCGAGAACAGCCTTATTTGTTAGTTTCGAGAGTAACGTCACACTTTGCATTTTCGACGCTAAGCCCCATAACACCAGACATTATTGGATGGGCTCACCCATCAGACCCCGCATTGCAGGAGGAAAGCCGACTAATAGCGCTGAGCAAAACGACCATAGCAACGTTGCGCTGCTGATGTACCGTTATTGCCTGAATATTTTACAAGAATGACCCTGAGCCACTGAATCAATATGTATTACGCAAAATACATTTGAAAGTATGTGGCGGTGCTGACGAGCAACCAGGTCATCGACATGTACATGTACTCGGACGTCTTCGAGTCGACGTTCGCGTAGCTGTCATCGGGGTTATAAGCTTAAAAGCGAACAAATCATTGTGAGATGCTCAGACGTCTGTTGATGACAAGGCACGGAAGCTACAGACTATTCGTATCGTATTGGCAGCGGTGCCCATGTAGCAATGCGTCTGAGCTGATAAACAGCGTTTTTTTTTTTTTTTCTTTCTTTCAAGACTGGTTGTTTTTGCTGTTACCGCTGCAGTTCGATTTCTATTGTATAAGGCTTGGAATTGAACTCATACCTGTGGGCATAGGTCTTGCAGATAAGTTGCTGAATAGCGTAATGCAACGTATTTATTCGGCACGCTGGAAATGTGGAGGTTCTGTCATCGAGCCTCGCGCATAGCTCCGAGGGCTTAAGCTTTGGCAGGTCGGTCCGCAACACGAGGTACCCACGCCAATGCGGGGGTTCCACCACATCTGCAAAGCCAAACTGGTAGAGCGCCGGCCTGATTTAAGGCGTTCCAGCACATTGGAGAAGTTCTCAGTGCATTTATCGTGAAAGACGACGCCAACCTGGGTCAGAATTGCTGCTACGTCAGCTTCAAAGATTTAAGGAGTCGGGCCAGTGGGGGTCCTGAACGGCACGGCCTAGCACGTTGGCCTGAAACTTCAATCGCGGGCGTCGCGCTTCGAGATGTATTTGCCTCCATACAGACCCGTTCATCAACCAGTGCATAAAGAATTAAAAAAAATACACATTCCACGTAAATCAATATGTATTACACTTAACGTAAGCGCATGTGAGTGGCTTGACTTGGCAAACGTTGATATGCACTACAACTGAAGCAAGTGGCGTTCGAGATTGCAGAATTCGCTACGGTGGCGTGTGCGTCGGGTGGTTGAAGAAGAAATCATGATAGTTGTTGAGGTGCTTGTGTAGTGCCTTCTGACTCGAGCTAACGTATGGGCACCGCCAGACGTAGCAAAATACATCATCGACATCGGGGGTGTCGTCCACCACAGGTAATATCTCGGGTATATGATACGCCAGACGATTGTATAGCGGGGAGTCCAGATAGGCATGGATGAACACATTGTTGGCAGCACTTCCAACTCTTCCGAACATGTAGTCACCTCTGAGCATCACAACGTCTCCCTTGTGGAGCTCGACGATTTCCTAGTTCGACTGCAGCGGTACTTTACAGTTCCACCCGTAGCCGTACAGATAGGTGCTGTCCTGTGTGGTCACAAGTAGCGATCCTGGAACACTGCCGACATTAATTGGATCCGTTCCCGGCTTGAATTCACGGCGAATAAGCTGGTCTTGAGCACCTCCAGCTGTCTTCAAGAATTGCCACTCCACTGTATAAGCGCCAGGGAAGAATGTTTTGTAGAATCGCTTCAAACCGACCGATAGATCTCTGGCCGGAGTGCCGGACACGAACGCACGAAAACGATGATCATTGTGTATGACACCATCCCAGGTATCATGGATCCAGAAAGTTTGGTCATCGCGCGACAGCGATCGCATGTAGTCAACCGTGGGCTCAGGAACAGCATGGTACAGGACGGTGTATCCACGCTATTTGAGCTTGTGACGAGCAAACATTTGGTGTGCTGGATAGAGAAAGAATGCGTGTAGCGTTGGAGATTGTCAGTAACGAGTAGTGTTCACCAGGTAGCGAATTTAATTGTGAGGAGTATGGAGGCGCCCCTATTCTACGTGTGGTGCCTCGAGCATACTGCTCCGAATTAGGGCACTCAGTTGTCGGCAGTTCGCGTTGCTTATCTCGACGAAGAGAGAAACTTCGGTCAACAGGCGGGCACAGCTGCGACCAAGTACGCTGGAGCGCCGTAGAACGGGTACGTCACTGTTCCTGCCGGGATGAGCATCAAACGAAAGGACTGCGCGACGAAGAAGAAACCCGGTCATTTGAAAACCGTGATGGACAGGGCACACTTAGGGGTTCAAGCCTCGATGCAGATAAGCGACCAAATCCTAATTAAAAACCTGCCCTTGTGAACGCAAAATGTTCGGCAGAGCTAGAACTCTGACAACCAAAATGATTATCTTTAGTCGCCGCTACTGCTATGATGCCACTACTCATTTCGCACAATACCAGGCAAGCAACAGCAAGTGGCCGCTACTCGCAAGAGTAAGCGTGGTGTCAAGGTGAAACCTGCTATGTCCGTTCTTGTGACTACAACACGCGGCCCTACTTCAACCAAAGTGACGTCGCAGCATCTACCTGAAAATGAGCTGGTATCGGAGGAACGCCTTTCGCCATACCAACGTCTTCTGCGCCTAAATGCATCGCGGCCGCCCGAAGCTAGCGCTGGTTGGCGTGTTGTATCCAACGAGGAAGGTATCTCATCTTTAGCATTTTATGTGAAGTCACAAGATGTTACTTAATATGCCGTGTGGTTTGTGTAGAGCTGCAAAAACTTCTAAAGTGCACGCCAACTCCATCACCGAAGATTATGCTCGAAGTGAAACTGTTGTGGGTATTTGGTTACACATACCAGCGCTGGAGCCTTGCCCGGCTTCACTTTATCGACGCCACCACAACCGGAAAGCTCGACGAGTTGCTGGCGGTACGTTGGTTAACATATTGCTGCCTAACGAATGCTTTGGGGCTAACAAGGAGTTTGTATTGGTGGCAGGTGTTCCGAGCCCAGTGCGAGGAAAACACCGAAAACATCAATTCGGTCCTCCTCACGGCTACTATGTGGGGAATGGATTCGAAGTCCATCGATCTTCCGCTACCCGGAACCATTGTTCGAATCAACAATTACTCCACTCTCAAGCTGTTCAAAGAAGAACAGTGCCAAGTCACTGTCACACTTCGCGATCTTACGTGGGCTTAGGCAGGTCATCGTCTTGCTACGCGATATCTCGTGAGAGGAGTGCTCCACAGCAGTGTAAAAGTCACTAATAGTGTTTTATACAGTCGCCGTAATTTAAACCAGCCAAAATATGGAACAATTTGTGTGTTTCGGCTCCCCTTGATGCACTGGCACTAGCACTTCAAGATTTGCGCTGGAGAGAGGAAGTGGCAACCGCCAAGGTGGGCATCAGTGCCAATTTACTGAAGCTGGTTGTGTGTGTCTGCTATGCAGATCCTATTTAGATGCCGAAAACGCACGGGACAAAAAATTTCAATATCGACGAGCATCTCCGACTGCTATCAATTGTAGCGGAGCGATTGCCGCGTCGGAGGGCTGAATGGGAACAAATAGCAGAAGAATACAACGCTTGCTCGGAGGCGCAGGGAAAGCCACGTAGTGGGGCCAGCCTGAAGCGCAAGTTCTTGAATCTATCTCAATCTATCAGGTCGTGCCAACGTAGCAACTTCAGCTCCATCCAGCAGCTGGCCTCAGATGTCAAGCGCAAAATTGCAGACAGCGAAACAGTCCACCAACAGCCACGTTACGGGGGTCGGCAGTGCGATGATCAGCTACTTCCTCTGCTACACCCAAATAGAGCGATCGGTGAGGTGAAAGGCAAAGGGGGTGAGGCGAACGGCGACGACAATGAGACCATTGGTCTGGGATTGATACAGGTACCTCCAGCACCGCCATTGGTATATGCGGAGCCTCGTGTCGACCCCAAGAACGCATCGTTGACCAACAGTGCTACTGTGCATGAGACTGCCGATCGGACCATAAATTCAGCGCAGCTTCCAGCGCCGACAGCATTGATTGATCCGAAGCATAATCATGATGACATCATTCATACACTTCAAACTTCGACTGCTTTGTGGTGATTTGGAGTTAGCTTGAAGGCGTCGCAGGGCATAAATATGTTCGTACTTTATGGGGGTGTATCTTACAAAAGGAGCTTCTGATGTGAATCTTGGAAAAGGGAGCAATGCTATTCATCGTGCGTTTCCAGCCATTGCGCAACTTACGCGCAGGCGCACAGGCTCAGTGGTGGTCAAGAGGTTCCCTACTTGCGTTCATCTCTGTGGGTACGATATGCACCACCTTTTCTATAAGAGTGCTTTACTACCTATTTGTGTGTAGATATCAGGCCGAGGTACAGGCACCAAAGGCCTTGGTATGGGCGGCCCAAAGCGCCAGCGCAATATTTTGAGCGACAACATACAGGGGATTTCAAAAGCAGCTCTCCGCAAGCTTGCCCGCAGAGCAGGTGTTATCCGCATGTCGAAGCTGGTGTGCGAGGAGGCCCGCGCTGTGCTCAAGGTGTTTGTCCGCAACCTCGTTCAAGACGCGGTTGTGTATACTCAACACGCTAATGGCAAAACTGTGACCACGATGAATGTCATATACGCGTTGAAGCACCAAGGGCGTACGTTGTACGGCTTCTCGGTGTGAAATTACGTCTGTAACAGTTTTCAATACATTCATTCTTCGAACTACGCCTCCTCTAGGGCCCACCGGCCCGAGGATGCAATATATGTAAGATTAGCACCCGCACCAGCATTCCATGCATGCAACCAGCTCTTATTGGGGCAAAGCCCCCCTATAATGAAACACGCACTACACTTTTTACTCTGATTCGATACGTCATTTACTCTTTTTACAGGACTTTTACGCATAGCTACCATTCGGGTTAGGGTAATCATTATAATCACACACACGGGGCCAATTTTGTGCATTTTACCTCTCTATAACAACTTCAAGAATCGAATGACCGACCCTTCAGATATGGATCCTTGAATGACCTCCTCCCGATTGAGTTAACAGTCACTAAAGCCGGGACGTTCCTTTACGGAACCCGCTACCTATGGAGTACCGTGGGATGATGTTGGATTACTTGACTCTGTGACGTTTTAAGAACGATTTATGATTGGCTACAGCGAGCAGTCAGTCGTCCTTTCGGCGCCACCGACTTTGATTACTCGGCAGCTGTTCTCTGATTTAGTGGGGAAACGAGCAAATCAGGCTCGTAAAAAGTCAGTAAGTACGAAGTGGAGTAGTAAGAAGTCGACGGGGTGTACTGACGAGTGTTGCTTCACTTCTATTGCTTTTAGTCAATCCTGCTTAGTACCTACGCGCGTACACAGTCACAGTAAAACGCCCCACGCCTGCCACGGCGTCCCCGGTCACCACCGAGCCTCGCCTTGAGCGCGTGCACCGCTCAGAAGGTGACTGGCTTTCTGTTTGGTCTATGCGCTGTGGGTTGCGTTTGTTCATGCTGATTGTGTTTGTGCTGCAGGAGTCGCCGAGCGCCGACCGGTACCCACGCGTTGTGCCATACGAGCTAGGAAGGTGCGCCGCTTTCTATTTTGACTATGTGCTCTTTGCTGCGTTTGCTCATGCTGATTGTTTTTGTGATGCAGAGGCTGCACTGCGCCGCCCAGTGCGCACGCGTGGTAACGTACAAACGAGCAAGATGCGTTGGTTTCTATTTGACTATGTGTGGTTGGTGGGCTACGTTTGCTAATGCTGATTGCGTGTGTGTTGCAGGGGCTACAGAGCGGCGCCCATTGAGCACGCGTGATGACGTACAAGCTAGGATGCATGGTGGATGCTGGATAAGTAAAGTATATTTGTTTCTTGGATAATGCTAAAGCTTTCTTACCATTCCAACAATGCTACAATGCTACAATTTCAGAACGAAGCTTCATCGCGTATCTTCAATACCAAATTAGTACTTAACGAACACCTCCACAATACGTCTTGCATCGCGCTAGCTTCATTTTCGCTTTTGCCAGCTCGGCAACGCTTCCCCATTCGGACCAATGGATCTCGTGTTTTCTATCCTGGACGACGTCCTCAAACAGAAAGAACAAGAGGCACTCAATTTCTTTTCACACGTGCAAGAACTTCGCGAATTCATTTCGACGACTCACCCTGATCGGGAGGTTGTTGCCACGCTGAAGTTGTGCTGTATTTCAGCAGAGCGGCTAAAAGGTTGGCGTGAAATTCGTGTCACCGGTATTGATTCAATGGGCCGCGCCGATTGGGAGCGGATGGTGCCTGAGCTGCGTGATATCGCAGTGATAACGGTCTAGGATGCCAACACGTCGTCCGGGCAACGCAACATTGACTTCCGTCCTGGTGCAGTGTACGTGTTCCATCAGGTCGGGTATCTCGGATTCCATGACGATATCGCCAAGGGAACTGTCGACTACGAGACCAATGATGCCTACACGATTCGGGAGGTACACCCACCGTTGTCGAAGTTGATGCCGTGACCACGAATTAACGCGATGGCTACCGCGGCATGTTCGACAGCGACCTCGCCATGTTCGACAGTGACCTGGGTGACA
>LGTU01001083.1:0-12210 GCA_001314425.1 Phytophthora pluvialis | reverse complement strand
ATCTAGTTAACGGTGTCGTATGCCATTGGCAATGAGTGGCTCTGTATCTCAGTGTTTGTGCCCTGCGCGTCACGATGCGGTACCTCGCGCTCTCTATACGGGTGCCTTCAGCGAGCTCTGAAGTCGCGCTGCGGTGTTCTAGCAGCGTGCTTACTGCCCCCCCCTCCACACACACACATGCGCGCGCACAACGTTCGGCTGCGTCTAGCCTTGGCGAGCATGCTCAAAGGCCCTGAAGCAACCCATAGATGTTATCGACTAATAAGTCAAATAGCAATACACTAATTTACTCGTGCCAGTACATGTACGCGCTGGCAAGCAGAGACCGCAACTTGGCATCGGACATTTTCGAATGCTCACGGTAATGCTTTTTTCTGCGCCAAGCGCATACAAATTCGAGAGAGCCTTTCGTTTACACCAAAAATAACAGCAAATGTGTGGAGGGCCACTTTGGCAGAAAAGAACTTGTATGCGCCAAAAGCAGAAGAAAACGCAGAAGATTTGATACAAACAAGGCGAGCGGCGCATACAAGTTCAAGAGAATCACTTTCTTTTGCTTTTCGTGGTATTAATACATGTATGTAGAGCGTCTGTTTGTTTATGCTTGTCGAAAGGCATTCGCCAGCGTGTAAACTACAATACCAAAATTTCCATTGCACAAGTAGCCAGAACACTCTCACTCTTGCTCAATTGACGTGACAATGGCGTACACTTCCCCGTTATGCCCCGAACCTTTCGACGAGTTCGAAGCGTTCATTCAAGCCACCGAAGCTCCGCTTTCCACCACACGCGACCTGATGCATGCACCGACAACGAAGCGGAAGATTCGTCACTATGTACGACAGAGACGCGAGAAGTAGGTGCTAACCAAGGAACTCGCTCGCTTATCAAAAATTCTGGAACGGAAAGAAGCGAACAAGAACACGGTACGGGAGACCAAGACGACACCAGAAGATTTCATCTGGAAAGCTATTGCGCAACATCGCCTCGACGAGTTGCGTGCGTCTGAAGCTCAGCACAAGTGGCTCCAAGGAGCGATCACTGGGAAAACTGCTTTGATCAAGGATCTCAAGAAGGTTACACGCCAACATATGAAGATCGCCAACCTCCTCGCAGCTCAACCACCTAGTGAACAGCTCGGGGTCTTCGTCGAGCCGTCGGACGATCTACTCTACGCCATGGACATCCAAGACATCGACGATCTCTACCTGCAGACCGACTCGGTCTTTCGTGACTGTAACCTGGACCCTACTTCGACGGAGACAACACAATTCTATCGCACTGTCACAAAGCATGCCGGCACAGTGTCTGTCCAGCTTGTCCGGAGGCAGCACATGCTCTTCAACTACGAGCAAACCTGGCAGTCCATTTGGATGCTTCCGACTATGATGCGTCGCCAAGTAGATCGAGAAGACTACCGGACATTGACGATCCGGAAAACACGATAGCCACGCAGTTTCGAGTAACCACGCGCCTCCCAGCTGGAATTTGTGTTTCGTTGAAAGAACGCTTTGTGGCGCGTAAGTTTGAGGAGGAAAACCAAACAGTGCTAGTGTGGAAGGCTTTGCTTGCCGGTGAAGGTTCATGCGCTGGGATGCAGATGGAGGAGACGGGGTGGAGCATCATTCGACCAGAAGGTTCGGGTTCTGTCGTGGAAGTGTGCATGAAGCAAGAGACGTCGTACCTCAGACGACCGAGCGCTGGCTCCGAACTCGCCGCGAATCAATTCAACGACGTGCTCCAGAGAATCGTCCAAGAAGACAGCCAAGAGATCACGAATGACGCCAAAGCTCTGCTGCTGGAGCACATGCCGGCAGGCGTCGTTGCTTGATGCTCGAGTAATCAAGCAGAATATCAGTATGAGAGCAACACAGCCCGAACTTTTTTTCTTGGGCTTGCAAACCTGAGCAGAGCTGTGCGGGCTCGGGCTGAACCGATATTTACGTCACCGCACTTGGTGTATTGTCATCAAACTGCTTCAAGTATCAAAATCCACAAACACGCTGGGCACTTGCTCATTCTTAGTTCTATCAGTCAAAAGTGACGTGCTCGTCTCCTTCCTTACCAATGAACACACACATAGATAGCGACACCCTCTTCGAAGCCTTCCAAGGTGCTATGCGAGGCAGAAAAAGGAACTGGAGCAACAAAAAGTAAGTCTGACAAAGACGCTCAGTCTAGAGGTCTAGAGGAGAGCCAAGCAGCGGCACGAATGAAAAACAAGTTACCATCGGACCTGTCGGTGCAGTGCGCTCTAGACTGGAGGTTGAGCGGCTTCAGAAGGCTCAGCGTCGGGCGTTTAAGACTCATCGACGACATGAAAAGCGTAGCGGGCCAGCACCTGAAGATGGCGTGTTCAGGATACGTTCGAGTCTGGACTATTCCTCGAGCTGGTCATGGATTTCCAGAAACGCGCTCTACAGGCAGACTAGACTGGCTAGCTCTTCGACACCTGGGGACAGGATTTGACGACGGAGGTGAAAGCTGTCTAGCGCACGGTGACGACGAAATGTCCGTCTTCTTTGGCCGCATGATGTTCAGCTACGAGCAAAGCTGCGTGGATGTCGTTGAAACACGAACGCCGCTAACTCGACTGAGAGGATTTCGAAAAGGTCGCAAATCCCAAAACAAAACAAAACAAGCCACGAAGTTCCGCATCTTGCTGGAGGACAAACTGCATCCGCGATGGTGCGCGATGTTAACAATCGTCAATCAGATTGGCAGGAAGCTCCGGAACGTTGCTTGGATGCCAACGCACGGTCTTGTGGAAGTGAAGTCTGCTCGGTGTTCATTCATTCGCTAAAACTGTCAGGCCCCACGGGCACATCTGCGACGTGAGTGCACTTGAAATGTGTATGCCGCCACGGGTTCCGACCCCGTCGCGGCGCTTCAGACCTCTTGCATCTGCGTGTCTTGCTCGTTACCCGCAGAGCTCGTGATCATGCAGGCGATCCGTGAGACCATCTACTCGTTCAAGGCGCGCTGGTTCGACACGCACGCCCAGTGCGTCAACGCTGTCAATGTTCTAGCGATGATGTAGTGGGGCGGTAGCTGACGAGTTGCTTGTTAACTGCGGCAGACTCAATCGCCAGTACAACGTGCGCTACTTCGTGGACACGCACAACGTCGAGATCTTCGACACCAAGACCAGTCGCCTGTTCCTCAAGAAGAGCGAGTGTCCAGCCACGCTCTCGGCCAAGGACTTCTTCCTGGGGGCCAAGGTGCTGATCTACGGCCGCCACTTCGAGCTGCAGGACTATCTGGACCCGTTCACGGCGGAGAAACTCGGACGACAGCAGCAAAAGTCCGTGCTGGTGATCAAAGCGCGTATGGTGGACCATGTAGGCGCGGTGTTGGACTTCTTGTCGCACCACCAGTTCGCCTTCTCAGCGGTGAAGATGATGCAAGTAGGGAGACCGTATGCCGAGAAGCTGTACGAGCTGCAGCGAGGCACTGGCGACTTCGAGGTCCGTGTTGATCAACTGGCGGGGGCTCCGGTTGTTGCGATGGAACTCGTGCAGGAGAACTGTCTCGAGAAACTCAAGCAGGTTGTGGCCAACTTGAGCGCGCGATTTAACGCTCAGCCCGGAGAGTTCGAGAGCGCGCCGTCCGTTTTGGAGGCGCAGCAGCTACGCAGCTTCTACTTCGAGACACCGCACGCCCCGACCGCAACCTTCGAGAGCTGCACGTGCTGCGTTGTGCTCCCTCACGTGATCAAGGAAGGTATGGCTGGAGAGGTGGTATCTGCTATCCAGCGCGACGGGGGTGTCCGCATCACCGCCATGGAGCTGTTCATCCTGGATCGCACCACCGCGGCCGAATTTCTCGAGGTCTACGAAGGCGTCGTACCGCACTTCAATGAGTCCGTCGACCACTTCACTACAGGTCCGTGTCTAGCCATGGAGCTCGTGGGGCAGCACACAAACGACGTCGTGGCGCAATTCCGTGCCAGCGCCGGTCCCTGGGACGTCGAAATGGCCAAAGAGCTCAAGCCGCAGACGATTCGCGCCAGATTCGGCCACGACCGCGTCCACAACGCCGTGCACTGCACCGACCTCGCCGAGGACGGCGTCCTGGAATGCCAGTACTTTTTCGACATCCTGTCACGACGCCAAGTGCGTGGGTAAGCTCCGCCCCCTCCTCTCTTCACAGTGAGCGCGTCGACCAATGGCTTCCTCTGATCGAACCTCCTCCGCCTTCTTCAGCCATCAGCCGCCTCCAACAAGATCAGTGACAAAATCTTCCCACAGAAAAAAAAAACCCAGCTTTGACACAATGGAATAAGGCACAACCCACATTATGGGGTCTTAGAGTGTGCCTAGTATCTGTACTTGGTGGAGTAGTCTTTCGGCGAGATGACGAGGCCTCGGCCCTTGCGGGCGCCGCGGTAGACGGTCTCGATGATGTCGATCATCTCTCGCTTGTTGTTGAAGGCCCAGTTGATCTTGTTGTTGTTGCCCGTGCCCAGGTCGATCATGATGTGCTTGTTGCGGAAGAAGAACATGACCGTGCACGGGTCGTACAGCTCGTACATGGTGTTGAAGTCGGGCACCTCCGTGATGTCCACGACGTAGATGGCCGCGAAGTTCTTGACGTCCTCCGCCACGCCGCACAGCACCTCGTCCATCTGCATGCAGGTCGAGTCGTGGTCGTGGCCGAAGCGGATGACCACCGCGCGGTCGCCCTCGTTCAGGATGGCCTGGTCCACGGCCCAGCCGCTCTCCAGGTGCGGCAGCAAGTACGACATGCCGGTCTAGTGGCTTCCTCTGTTCCTCGAATGAACGACTGCCACACCCATACTTACCATCACTGTACCGAGGTATCCCCCTCGATACAGTGACCGCCGCGGCTTTTCGAAGCCATCTCAGGGTGGGAGGAAGAGGCTGACCGACCATCACTCCGAGTGCGCACTCCGCACCCAGTCTCACATACGAAATCTCCCACTACAGTCGGCAAGTAGCGCGCGTGCAGTCCCCGCCCTCGCTCGACCGGTGGATGTCCGCATGGCGCCGCTCTCTGCGCATCGACGGAGGCAACCGCACGCTCCGTCTCCTCTGTCTCTGCTACTCCCCCTGCTCGCGCTAGTCGCCTCCGCAGCCTCCGTTGAAGCCGAGCCGAAGACGGTGACGCGCCTGGACGAGCTGAAGCCGCACTGCGCCGACTACCTGAAGCATTGCGCGTGGAACGCCAGCACGTCGTCCTGCGAGTTCACGCGGTCGGTCTCCTTCGTTTGCGGGCCTCGCGGGCTCCTGGAGCCTCCAGTATCAGAATCCACGGGCTCAGGCTCGCTGCTCGACGCTGCGGAGGTCTCAGCTTCGTCTTTCGCGGGGGATTCCAATGGACAAGACGCGGGGGGTGCCGGGGTACGAGCTGTTGCAGGTTTCACGTGCCATTGGGACGTGCCGGGGGACCTCCACTTCGCCCCAGGAGTGACGATCGCAGTGGAGGGAGACGACTGCCTGCTGCACGTCGGATCGGGCCAGATGGTGCTGCTGGGAGCTGAAGCGACGTTGAAAGCGTCGTCGCTGAGTGTGGAGGCGTCGTTCGTGCATCTCGAGGTGCATGCACAGATCTCGGCGTCTTACAGTGGCGCGCTCCGGGACGGACACGGGCTGTTTACAGGGACAGACGTGTTTGGAGCGAGTCACGGAGGAGGTGGAGGACAGAGACTCATTGCAAACGCTACCATGCTCACGCAGCAGACAACGAGGGGCTTCTTTGATGTGAGAGGGCGGACGGTGGACGTGGAGATCATTGAGGAGAAGGAAGCGCTGCTGAAAGAAAGTAGCGCGGGATGGCAGTTGGCGGACTTGTGGGCCAAGGAGAAAGCGTTGATGGCGAATTCAGCGGCGTCCTCGAGAGCGTCGGGGGATCCTAGTGCGACGATTGCGCCGTTTCTGCTGGGTAGTGGCAGTCGTGTTGTAATTGCTGGAAATGACTCGAGCGAGCACGTTGTCACCGTTGATGGAGGAGGCCGGATTCAGATTAAAGCGTCGAAAAATGTGGTGGTGATGGATGGCGCCACTATTAAGGCGAACGGGGCATCTGCGATCGATGGAGTTAGTGGGGGTTCCGGCGGTTCTGTGTATATTTCAGCAAACGCGCTATCGGTCAGCGGAAAGGTTCAGGCTAAGGGTGGAGACGCTTTTTGCACAGATAATGCCGCAGATCGAGGAGTCACTCACTGTTTCCCAGCAGGTGGCGGTGGTCGTGTGCAGATCACTTACATGTCGAGTCAACTCGACACCAATGCGATTGATACAACCGGCGGAACATTGAACTCAGACCAGGTCAAGCAACTTTTGGCTAAAAACAACCGCTTTCGCCATGTGCAGGTTTCAGCACTAGCTGGTGCAGCGGGTACGTACTATCAGGTTGTGCAGCATTCGGATGGAGTTCACGAAGCTCAGCTTCTTGTCGATAACAACATGCAGCGTCTGTGGCCCAACCGTCTTCAAAGCGATGACGGTAGTACTCTTGCTATCGACGATATTGACACAGTAATTGGTGGTGCTGTTACCAGCTTGTATGTTGGAGATGACGGGGCCACAAATATCGATGCGATTACAATATCTGATGGTGCTGTTGTCGCCATAGGGTGCTTAAAGCTGCCGGGTGGAGATCTAAGGGTGCTTAATGGCTCGTTTCTCTTGGATACGCTGCTGGTTGGGTTGCCTCACCAGCTGCCTGATTCAATCAGCGTCCACAGCAGCAGCAGGCCTCCCCTGCTACAGATTCGCGTGCGGGATATGGTTGTCTCCAGCGATTCACAAATGATATTGCCCACCAGCGCACTGCAGCTCTCAGCACGTTCGGTATCAATGGATGCGACGGCTGCTCTACAGTTTACGTGGAGCGCACAGATCATTACAAGCCAAAATATTCACCTCGACGCCAACATATCGAGCGCACTCGACCCTATTATCGCTGTTCCTGCGACGACGACAACGCCATCCACGTCAACGACCACCCCCAAGCTGTTTGACAGTAAAATGCTGGCCCTTATAAGTGGTGGTGATGTTTTTCTGGGCGGCGTGATTGCTGTCGGTGCGCTATCCGTATCATCCGAGTTTTCGATCACAATTGATGGCCAACTTGAGGCGTTGAATGCTCCGAGCATCAAGTCAACCTTTCGATCTTGTAAGGAACAACAGTGGATATCTCTTCGTTCATTAAAGTCGGACCTTGGGAAGAAAGATATTCACGATAGCTCAGAGGAAGGAGTAACGATACCAAGCATCCCGTCTGTGTTACCGAGTATAAACAACTTCACACTGGTACTGCACGCTCGTGAGTCAATTTACGTTGGAGAATCAAAAGAGAAAAAGCAACAACTGGAAGACCAGCTTCAGGACGACGAACTCCCCCCTGAGCCAGTTGGCCGCGTACGGGGTGGTGCTGTCTTACTCTGTGCAACGAACTCCATTGAAATCTCACCTGGGTCCATTGTGTCGGCGGATGGAATGGGAGAGCTGGCCAACCAGGGCCTAGGCATGGGGTCGTGCGTCGGGTCCATTGGCGGGGGTGCAGGATATGGTGGCCACGGAGCTGACTCAAGCGTGGTAACTAAAATCGGTAATTATGCCTCAGGTGGTCTGCCTTACGGTACGCGATCCGGTACAGGTATGCTAGGATCCGGTGGTGGCTGCGTGGACGGTGGAAACGGTGGCGGTATCGTCATGCTTGGTGCATCAGGACTCGTGCTCAATGGCGAAATTCATTGCAATGGCGATGGTGGTGCAAATGGTGCCGGTGGCGGCTCTGGGGGCTTTTTAGGCCTTTCCGTAGCTCAGTATCTGCGTGGTCATGGACACATTAGCGCTGTTGGAGGTGGGTCTGAATGTACCGATAGTATCGAGAGTTTCGTGAGTGATACAAAATGGCAAGAACCAGCCTTTCTTATTGGAAATATTCAAGATGGCGCCGCTGACGAGCAGGCAGAGGCTCAATCACCAATGAGTTCGAAGGTTGCCCCTCGCCTCTGCGGCGGTGGCGGCGGCGGTGGCCGCCTGCAGCTCACTGGATGCGAGCTTAGTACCTTTGATCGGTGTACGAGAGGATTTGACGGCAACTACACCGTGGCAGGAGGAGCCACGTCTTATAAACTAATCAGCGGTGGTGACGATATACCTGACTTACCAGCGCCTACTCCTGCGTCGACGGCAGCTCAAAAGTCCATCGTTCCAGCTGGCGCGAGTGGATCATTCTTCGGCTTCCCTTGCCCCCCGGGCTCCGGCGGTCTGTTTTGCCGATCGTGCCCAGTGGGGAAATACAAATCCGAGAGCAACAGCGCTGAATGTGTGGTGTGCACTAATGCACCATCAAACGCGCATTACATCGGGGTCGGCGCCATTAGTGCGCGCTGTGACTGGGCATGTGATCCTGGTTACTCTGGTTACTACTGTGTTTCGCCTATTCAGCAGCTACTCGACGCATGCGGCGGAGAATTCGGCTTTGCTCTCGTGCTAATGAGTATCGTGGCCTTCTTGATCTTGTTGGGATACGCATGTCGGAACCGAAAGGAACCATCGTACACTCGTATGTACAACAGTCGGGGTGCGAAGGGTGAGAGGCAGCACTTGCTGTCTTCTGCTGTTGCCAACTCACAGCGTAGCTGGTTTGCGTCGCTCTTCCGCTGCTTTTACTGGCCTCGTGTTGGCTATCCGAAACTTATGGAACGTGATCTACCTGAGCACATGGCGCGACTCTACTTAGCCGGGTATAACGAACCAGACTCCCCACTTAAGCTTCGCACGACGGTTCCGCCATCACTGAAGAAAGTTCTGTATGATGTGGAGTTCAAGAACCTAGCAGATCGGATCAATCGCGTTCTTGCGTGGCAGCGTGGTCCGTGCTCCAGCTGGGGGAAGATTGTGTACTTCATAGTGGCAATGTTATGCTACCCATTCGCGTCTGAGGTGAAACTCTTCCGACGACACATTCGTGTGAATGAGCTTAAGCGAATTGTTGCGAAGTACAACCACGCATGCATGAAGGGCCCTCGAGCGCGTGGTTTGCTCAATGCGGTAAAGCTCGGCTACTGTGCTGACTACTCGATTGTCTATCTCGAGCTGCTGTACAAGGAAAGCTCGCAGTCGGTGTGCGTGCCCACGACGAAGATCGGCAAGCCGTCGCTACCGCTTGTGCTTCTGTTTGCTGGCTGTGGAACTTACTTCTCTCCCTATTACTTGGATCCAAATGATTTGCTAGTCCGCTCAATACCGCAGTGCCCAGAGCTGACAGCATTTATTGACGAGCCGTGGATTGAATTTGTTGCGGAGCTGAACGAGCTATTGCGCGTCGTACAGCGTAACGAAGCTTCATTGGTGGAATCGCTCATTCCTGTAGCAGTATATCTCGAGAAGCAGCGCGCGCTATCGGCGTTAGGGAGCAACTCGAGCAAGCTTGGTGGATTGCGTATCTACTTGGGGAGATTCTACGTTCAGGACGAGCTGAACATGGGCGAAGAGTTCAAACTTGGTATCTTCCTCTCAACTGCAGATGAATCACTTGACAATGTCAGCAGCAACAACAACATCCAGCAGTCTCACCAGCAACCTCCGCCCTCCTCGAGTCGCTACGGCTACGGCAGCCGCTACTCGAAAGATACCAACTACTACAACATTAACGATGTATATGGCTATGGTCGCGGCGATTCGCTGGATTACCCAGGGCCTCGTCGCAGTGACGGCAGCTTCGGTAATGACGGTATGCTCTACGACATGGGTGGATGGGGAACTGCTCTGAATAATGCTGGCTCCTCTACTCGTGGAAGAAGCCGTAGTTCCAACGGCGTCGGAAGTGGTAATGCTTCCCAAAGTGCAGCTAGCAGTATTCGAGAAGAGGCATTACGCATTCGGTCATCGAGCTCGCACGATGATGGCTTAGGGGGCAATGACCATTCTGGACGAGCTGGAAGCCCAGATGATGTTTTGGTTCTAATGGGTTCGGGAGCTTCAAAGAAGAATCGCCACAACAGTGCTGCGCACCACAACTTTTATGAAGGCTGGCTCGGCCCCGTGGATGCTTCGCTCCCCGTGCCTGGGGTGCTTATTTGTGCAGATGAGCTTCGCGAACGCCTCGCGGATCGGGCACCACGCCAAATGCTGAAGGCATTCCTGCGCTTTCATTTGCTGCCTCGCAACCTGCCACGCAGCAGCTCACTGAACCTATCGTGGATGCTGAGCATTTCGCTGTTGACACTTTTGATGGTGGATCTGGCAATTACTTTCGCTATCTTGGTGAATCTGAAGTGCGTCACCAACGGCGAAGTCGACCATGACTGCAGCGCCTCCATCATGGTCCCTGTGCTGCTGGTGCCCCCACTTGCACTTGTGGTCTCGCCTATCATGGGAATCGTATCGCTAGCACTCTCATCTTCGACCTTCACGCGGCGGTTTTCGGTGTGGAATGCGCTGTCCATGATCAGCGTAGGAATTGCCATTTTAGCGTGCATCGCGCAGTCCAGTCGTCTCGTGGCACCGTGGTTTGCCGGACCGCTTCCACTACTGCCAGTCATTGGTATGGGTGTTAAGGCTGGTCAAGCGTACCTGGTAGAACGCTACATCGCTTTCCAAGAGACCCAGCGTCGGCGTCGCGGCTGGCGCGGCATCATGAAGCGCCGGCTATCTGACGCCAGCATCCCGACCGAGTCGCCCTAGTAAGTAGTTCTGCAGTTTTGATTCCGTTGCGGGGGCCATCTATACCTATTGACTCGTGCCATTTCTTGCAGTTCATCGCCTGCTCCCGGCCGAGCAGAGTTCCGCCTCGCGTCGACACCACCGATTAGAGACGACCAAGGTTTCAACCGATACGGGGGCTGCAACTAACTGAACAACCTGCCCAAGATATACAATTCCCTGCTGAGTATACGTTGCGAATATGAATTTGCCCCGATTTGTTTCTGCCAGAACCTTTCTGGTGAGCACGGTCTTCGATCAATCATCCAACAAAGGCGCACTTTTGGATAACCAGGTCAGCAACTGCATTCTAATCCCTCGACCCGCGTTTGTGAAGCTGAATGAATGCAGGCCGTCGACGACAAACAAGCCCACCTGAAACCTGCTCAGCAACCTTCGTGGCGTCTCCACCACTATCATTTAGTTTGCGGTTAGTACTGCAGTTGCGGCTAATACATGTGCATGTACAGGTACTGTACGATCTCAGTTGGAAATATGGAATTCGATGTGGTCAGGTTGTCAAGCAGCGACATGAGCCGGGCACATCAACACATCGCCACCGCGAGATCACCACCTTCATTGTCAGTTTTGATCAAGAAGTGCGTGGAGCTACGAGCCAAGAATGCAGCCACATATGAGCCTGGGACCCAACGGAGAAGTGCCGCTCGCAACGCCTTCGTACTGCGCGATCCCCAGCACGCCCTACAGTCGATTCCTCGACCGCTGCGAGCGCTCGCTCCATCGCACCAACCGAAGTCAGTACCAGCGCGATGAAGAACACCACACAAAGTGGTTTATTGTCAACCGCATGCACGTCCGCGAGTGCATCTGCGAGCTCTTGGGGACGTTTGTCATGGTCTGCTTCGGCATGGGCGTTAACAACCAAGTCAACTTGTCGGACGAGAGCAACGGAACATGGCTGAGCATCAATATCGCGTGGGGTATCGGTATCCTCATGGCCGTCTACTGCTCGGAGGGAGTGAGCGGTGCCCACTTAAACTGTGCAGTGACATTAGCTCATGCTGTCTATGGGCGTCTACCGTGGTGGAAGGTGCCGGGCTACTGCTTCTCACAAGTGGTGGGTGCGTTCGTAGGAGCCGCTGCCATTTACTTGCTGGACTACCAGAAGATTCAAAAAGTTGACCCCAACCTGGACACCACGCAGGGCAACTTCGCCACGTACCCGAGCGGCGACATCAGTAATTACACGGCCTTCTACACGGAGGCACTCGCCACAGGCATGCTCTTGTTGTGCATTTATGCTATTACGGACCAGAATAACCGTTCGCCGGGTACTGTCGGTACCCCGTTCGCCTTTGCGTTGATGATCATGGGGCTCGGTATGAGCTTTGGAATGAACACGGGCTACGCGATGAACCCCGCGCGTGACTTCGGTCCTCGCCTCCTGACTTACTGCGTGGGGTATGGCTCCAAGGTGTGGACAACGGCTCACTATTACTTTTGGATCCCGATCGTCGCTCCTCTGCTGGGCGGTGTGATCGGTGCTGGTCTGTACACGCTCCTGGTTCAG
>LGTU01001082.1:0-12223 GCA_001314425.1 Phytophthora pluvialis | reverse complement strand
AGGGTTTTGATCAGTTAGAGAACTACAATAGTGAAAGTCATATAGTCTCATTTGCGACTAGCAAGATAAAGAACGCGTGGTCAGGTAGGGAGGCTCAGTTAGGGAGGTGTGACTGTATATTGTTTTGGTTGACAGAGGCGACACCTGTTTGGGTCAAGGAATCCACCAATCTTGAGTGTATGTGAGTTTCAAAGTCTTGGAAAGCGTTGGGCCCATTGATAAGTTTATCGAGGGGTCATCCATGAGCTCGTTGCTTGGGCTTCCTGGTGTCATGTGTAACAAGAGTGCATCAGCACCCCAAGACAACAGTGCCCACAATTCAATAGCAGTCTGATTTTGCAAGGCACCATCACTTTGAGATGCGAAGACGTCAGATACAGAACGGAGTTGGGGTCGATACAATCCTGAAAATGAAGCAGGGTTGGGATGCACATAACATGCCTTCAAGCTCAATGGTTTTGCTTTATATTATTTGTTTCCCTTACATGAGCAGTGGCTGCGCAGCTTCACGCTCCAGACGCTGGACAGTCTCCAATAGCCACTCGAAGTT
The DNA here is from genome assembly GCA_001314425.1 of Phytophthora pluvialis. Taxonomy (NCBI): domain Eukaryota; phylum Oomycota; class Peronosporomycetes; order Peronosporales; family Peronosporaceae; genus Phytophthora; species Phytophthora pluvialis. The sequence goes on along the minus strand of LGTU01001082.1, from coordinate 11,673 downwards.
GTGTTGCTGCGCGATGCGCTTCAGCAACCGCAGCGTCTCGAGAAGCGATTCACGTACTCCAGGCACCAATGCGTACGTGCCTGAGCAAGGGCAATACTCGCGCATCTTGTGCTCAGCCGGCAGGTGGCACTTCCGGCAGTACAGATCCTGCAGCTGGTACGCCACCGACTGCGCCTGAACCATCTCAACGAGTCGCATCTCGAATGCAGTCTTGTCATACAGCGCGAAGCATCGAGGGCAGTGCCACGCCGCAGTCGTCTCGGCATCCTCACCATTGTCCTGCCCTTCGTCGTCTTCATCGGAGTGTGAGGCACTTCCCTTGAAGAGCTGCGGGTCTCGGCACAGATCAACAGATCGGCACAAGTTACAGCTAAGGCAGATTACATCCTGCACCGTGAACGACAGTGACGGGTTGCGGAACTGCGATTCCTCGCCAAATTCGCTCGTGCGCAGCAGCTTGAGCAACGTGCGCCTCATCTTGCCCACCTGCATTTCCACGCTCGGCTCCAGCTGGAAAACTGCACTCACAAACTTTACCAGCTCAAGAGCAGGGGACTCCATCGGTAAATGCGATCCAGCAAACACAGGAAAGCTGTCCCGGTCCATGTTGTACGTCAGAATCTCTGGAATCAGACGCAGCATCTTGTCCGAGAAATAGGACGATACGAGTTTTTGCGAGTACTTCGCAATAGGACTCGATTGCTTCTCGTCCTCATCCAGCGGTTGCTCATCATCCTCAGCGACGTCAGGCTTAGCAGCGTCACCTCTTGCAAGCCGCCTACGCTCGCGCTGCTGGAACTCTACTCGCCGACGGATAAACTGACCCACCAAAATGAGGAAATACTCGTCAACTCCGCGCGGCAAATAGTTCGCGATGTTCCAGTGAGCTACAATCTCGAGAGGTGTTTCGTCATTGCCGTCATCGTGATCAGTCTCCTCCTCTTGCTCCTCTTCTGGCACCACATTCTTCAGCAAAATGCAGCCGTAGTTCTCCGCATCCAAGAACAATAGATTCGAGAAGTACTTCTTCGGCGTAAAGTTGAGCACCTGGAAGAGCTCGTTGGACAGCACGGTCTGCAAAATGAAGTTCAGGTATGTCTGAGCGTCACGCACCGACTTCTTCTTGGTGCACACGATGATTTTGCTGAAGTCGGCATACACGATCTGAGATCCAAGGCGCCGGAACTCCGCAAGCAGCTGCAAAAACAGCTTCTCCATCAGTCGCTTCACCATTGCATGCAGGGCTGGATCGAAACTCAGTGAATTCGGGGAGCACAGCCAGCGGTAGAATTGCTGCAAAACATGATCCGCAAACTTGTTACGGCTCGCCAAGAAATCTTTGAAGAGCGTCGTCACCATCACACGCAACAACCGGAAAGCCTCGTGGCAGCTTTCCTCGGCATCACCCTCGGCGACTGCGGGAACAGGTGCAGAGCCTTCTCCCTTAGCACCCGCGTCGCCTCCGCCATTACCGTCAAAGTCAATCTCCATCTGATGCGCAACTCCTAGACCTTCGATACTGTGGATCTGAGAAGCCACGAGAATTGCGTTGACCGCAAGGCCATCGAGCTCGATCTCAACGCAGACATTAACAAATGATCCTTTCTCGCATACCACGACCGAGGTGTCCACACGGTGTTGTGTGACCACATCGACCTTCTTTTTGGTTTCTTGCTGTACCGAACCTAACAGCGATTGACTAAAGAGCTGTTGGAACTGCTGCTCTTGCTCCTTTCCGCCAAGGTCCGGCAGAGACGTTGGCGAGTGCCACCACAGGTGCTTGTGCTTGGTCAAGATACGGGAGTACAGGGTGTCCAGAATTGCAATCGAGTGATCACCTGTGAAGTTACCAACCGGCAAGTGTGCATACCGCGCGCAATCAAGCACATCCGTGTAGTACTGAGTCATCTCGAAACATCGCGTCAGCATCTTTTCTCCCATGAGTTTGCGCCACGTGAGGGCAGGGAATAACGTGTCCTCTTCGTTCCATGGCAGCATCGCAATGGGGAAGCTGTGAAGACCCTGCATCTTCTCACGAAGCCGCTTACTGGACGGAATGCATGTCTGCGCCACTACAATCGTCGGCTTGGGGGCAAGCTGCTTGTTCGAAGCTAGCCGTGCAAGCGTAGCATTCACGCCGGAGAAGGCCTCCTGTACTGTCTTCGCGACATGAGTTTTAAAGGAGCAGCTCTGAATAGGAGCCGGGGCATCTTCTTCTTGAGACTCGAAGAGTAGTTGTTCGAAGAACTGCTTCAAGTCCGAACCGCGAGACTTCACGTTCGAGAAGGGGTCGACGTACCAAACGTTCGCGTCCCCCTCGCTCACAGCATTACCCAGGCTCTCGGTACTGACATCGTCATCTTCCTCTTTGAGCACAACCAGGCCCAGGATAGCGCGTTTCTTCTGTTGAGCAAAGTAGAGCAGCACTCTCCGCATCAACGAGTTAGGTGGCGGTGATACCGCCCTATTTGATGTTAGGGAGTGTTGAGGCTCCATGAGATACGCAGCCTGCGCTGTAGATTGGAACTGCAGGTCACTCAATTCATACTCCTGGTTGGTGCTTGAGAGGTGTGGGTTGACAACCTTCGCAACACATCCAAGTGCGCAAACGGCCCGCGTCAAAGCAGACACCTGCAGCTCATACACACCCTTCACGTTCGGGTCACCTAAAATCTGGTTGATCTCCTTGTGATACTGTTGGTACTGCCGCTCGCTAAGCATTACCTCCAAAACAGACTGGGGCTTGGTCGAGTAGTGCGGCACGATACGAGACACACGCCGACATCCTGGTAACAACGATAGGAGATTTTCCTGGTCTGCTTCCTCACAAGTGATGTAGAAGACCCGTGGCATCTTCAAGGTAATGCGCTGGAGCATCTGTGAGTGCGCAGTCAGAACCCAGCAGGTGAATATTCCGCCTTGATCTTGCTGAATTTCGACAATCTGCCAGTACTCGCGCTGCAGTGCACTTCCAGCGTTGAAGACGAAATTTTCCATGCCAACACCGTTGCCCTTCGCTGCAAGGGTACTGGTAGAGCCACTCTGGAACCGTTTTGCACTACCATGTGCACTGTTCGCCATACCGAATCCACCCGCACCACCGTAGCTGCGCATGCGTTCCTCTCGCTCTCGTCGCCGCTTTCCCAGCATTGACTTCCACTTCTTCTTCCGATTCTTCAGCCACTCTTTAAATGGCACTTCTCCAAGCTTTACCTTAGCCGCAGACACAACATCATCGTCATCAATTTCTTCGACCGGGCCGTTGGTGTTGTCAATGTCTTTACTTGATTGCTTTCCTCGCTTTCGTGAGAGAAGCTTTCCTGGCCGTGAAGGTTGTTTTCCTTTAATTAAATCTTCCATATCGATCAGCTGAGCAACGTAGTCTCCATTGTCAGCGCCCTTCGCAGCAGCCTTGAAGAACTGCTTCATGTTACCCTGTTGGTGTTTAGCATTCTTCTCCCGAACTTGCTTCCTCATCCAGTCTGGAAGCTCGATTCGAGGCACCGGATTCTTCACATTCTGGAAAGCAGCCGGAAGTGAAATAATCTTCTGCACCGTTGAAGCGAAACGCGTACGGTAGTAATCCCAGTCAAGAATCGACCGAATGTCGAAGTCCTGGAGGTGTGGATCTTTCAGCCACTTTTTCAGGAAGTGTCGCTTGACCGCATCCTCTGTTGCGAAGATGGCCGTAGGGATAGCTCGCTCCGTCACCTTTTCACCATAAGGACGTGCAACAATAATCATTTTACATGTCAGGCCCTTATCCTTGATCATTTCTTCTCCGAGGAACTCTCCCAACCGCCTGGCCGTAGTAATAGAGGTAGATTTCTGACCTTCGTACTCCTCGAGCTTTCCAGACATACTCTTGTTCTCCGTAATCAACGTCATCAACTCTTCGTCATCCATCGACTTGCCTCGAGTGTCAATCACATCAAGCCAACGGTTCGCGCACTTCGCGACGGAAGCATAGCACTCTTCCAGATTATCGCCGTCAAGGAAACATTCAAATACTTGACCCTGGAATGCCTTGATAAGCTGCAGCTCACCACGTCGCTTGAGTTCGAAACCCTTCAGCTCAGCAAGCGAGTGGTCAAAGTTGAACACTGCATAACGTTTCTTCAGCAGTTTTCCCTCCTCAGTAGAAGCAGGAAGAACCATGGCCTTGTATGGACCATCCACCTCGAACAGAATGGAGCACTCCTTGTGCGTGTTGTACTTCCCTATAGCTGGGTCCAGCTCGTGATACTGTGGATTTGTGAACTTCGCGTGCACATCTGCATTCAGCATCACACACGGGTACGAAATGTTTCTTGAACCTCCATCCTTTAGTTTAAAAGAGAACGTTTCAGGGAACGACTTGGGAAGAATAGCCCAAATGCCATCGGTGTCCAGCTCCAGTGGTCGTCCAATCTGCTCCACCAGCTCACGAGCGCCAGTAATGATGTTGGAGCCCGTGTGCGTCACGATACCAGCCATCTCCATCGAGTGCCAGCGAGCACCCTTGCGCATCACATAACCATAGAACGAGTTCAGAATACACTTGTGGGCCAGCTGCAGAGAGTCGTACACGAGGCACTTGTTTTGAGCATCAATCTTCGCCAGTAGGTCCTTCGCATCAGCGGCTTGCGACACCTTTTTCTTCCAGACCTTCGTCAGTCCCTTGTATTCATAACGACGATCACGGAAAGCACGCACTGTGTTCACATAGAACGGGTTCTCACGCATGCAGACAGTGGCCGATCGCTTTTGCTCCTCTGTAACCTTGGTTTTCTTGTATACACTGGAGCAGTACGATTTGAATCGCTGCTTCAGCAGCAATTCTTGGTTGTCGTTAGGAAGTTGAGCAAAAGGAACAGTAGTCTGGGCGCCACGGTTAGGTCCCTTGCTTGTATCTCCGTTCGCCGCAGCTCCCTTCCTCTCCAGAGGAAAGTTTTCGTACTCAAGCTGAGTCTTGATGGAGTAATACTCTGGTCGCGTGGCAGGGTAGAAATCACCACGCCATACCCAGTCCATTTCACGCTGACAAGATGCATCTTTCTCTTTGACAGCTGATCGACCACACTCGGTGTTGTACGCGCAAGCGGCACAATCTGCCTCGTTCACAATAGCGCATGGCTGCAAACGATTTGTAAGAATAATGTTCGGGTACATGGCAGCCACATCCAAATGGTAAATGAGCGGCTGCTCCTTCCGGTTTGGTCGCTCGCGAAGCGCAACAAGTCGCTCAACAATATCTTTTTTCACTTCTTCATAATTGGCGACTTTGTCGACTGGGACATTCATCTCAATCTCCAGCGAGAACGTAAGATCCCGGTCAATATTGTCGATCAACTGTTGGAATGCGCTTGGTACAAGCTGGAAGTCATACAAGAAGTCGGCGCGAAAGACACCAGACTCCAAACACTCGACGTGACCACCCACGTACGTTTCGCTTTCGACAAGGTGGCCCTTGTAGAACTTTTCATCGCGGGCAGAGCTTTGCTTGTTCGGGCAAACAATGTTTCCGCTGAAGGCTTCAACCATAAGCAGGGCTTCACAAAGAGTGCCAGACCCTTTTCGAAGCACATCTTCGGATCCCAGAGGAATAATCGTGCACAGCGAGAACACAAACAGGTGCACGTACTTATCATACAGGTAAAACGTGGCGACGGCATCGGAAACTGAGTACGACGCCATCTTTAGAGGCTCATCACGAGCCAACGCCACCATATCTTCTGCGTCCACTTCCACCGGATCGTATCCCAGCTTATATTTGGTCACAGCCTTCAAGCCCTGACTTCCCTGGGGCAGATACGAGTCACGTTTCACCCAACAGAATGCGTCCATGTGTACACTGCAACGTCCACGGTACTCGCCGCTGCGCTCATCCAAAGAAACACCAATTTCACGTGACATATTAATGCCGTGAACTTGAGCGCGCGCATCAATGAACGGCCAATCGAAGAAGTCACCGTTATAAGTCACGAAAATGTGCGGCTTCTCCTCAATCACGTGCTCGAAGAATCGCTTCAGTAGCTGTTCCTCGTTCTCCTCATTGAACACAATGAACGGACCAGGATAAGCCTCCTTGGGCGTGTACTCGAAGTCCTGAATCTCCTCGGACACGAACTCGCGGTTGACAATCAAATAGCCCTGCCTGTCGATCATGTACGAGATCATGTAAATCTGATCCACCTGTGCGTCCGGAAACTTCAGCGGCGCCTTGGTACACTCGATATCGAATGCACACACCACAGGCTCAGCTTTATCCACCATATCCTTCTGGCGCGTCACATCCGAGGGCGAGTAGGGCGCCGTCGGGTCATAGTCCACGTGATACCACGCCCCCACTCGAATGTCCAGGTCAATGGCCACTCGCATGGGGTATGGGACGTCATACTCCCTGAGCTCCAGCAACGAGCTCTCGCTCTCATCAGTGCCTGCTCCTTTCGCTCCATCTGCATCCACTCCAAAGACCAGATCATCCTCCGTCACTTGCTCTCGTGCCTGTCCCTGCATCTCGTAGGCCTGTCTGGCCTGCAGCCTCTCCTGGTTCCTGGCGACTAGCGGAGCCAGCTCCCTCTTCACGGTCATCAGGTCCGAGACCGTAGCGAAGCTCAGCTTCACGTACAGGGCCTTCTTGCCGTTCAGGTGGTCGGCCATGTCTAGATCTTCTCGGAAAACCCTCTCCGCCTTGGCCACGAGGCCCTCGAACCTCCTCAAGCAGTAGGCGATGACCTCCTGGGACCTGTTAGCTTCGGGCCGCACGTACAGGTAGGGCTGGTAGATGATGCGCGTCTTGAAGGCCTTGCCGTCCTGCTCCAGGAAGTACAGCTCGAGGCCGCTGACCTCGCTCTTGCCCTCCAGAGGGTCGGGCAGCGTGCAGGCGCGCAGGTTGAGCAGCCAGCCGAGCTTGGCGCGGTTCTCTCCGTCCACGGCGGCGTCCGGCTGCTCCTTCCTGGCCTCCTCCTCCTGCTCCAGCAGCTCCGGCAGCAGGTAGAAGCCGAACTTCTTGTCCAGCTCGTCGCCCTTCTGGAGCGCGTACTGCTTGGCTTCGGTCATGCCGCGGCCCGGACGCGTGCGCTGCGCGTTGGCGCGAGAGCCTTGCGAGCTGCGCGCCCACGCCGATCCCCCGCCGCGGCTGTACGGGTTGCGGGAGGCGTTGCCGCCGCCATACTGCGTCTTGCCCGCCATCGGACACTTGGTTGCGGGTGGTTATCCGCGCGGAATGAAGGTCGCTAAAAAAGCGCGGGAAGCAGTATGCGATTGGATAGGTGGTAGTGGATTGAGGGATGACAGGATATGATGTTTAAAGGTTCCTTTTTTTGGATAGAGGATGGATTTTGCGCGCTTTTTTGGAGGAGTGGTTGGATGCCAACATACCAACGGCAGCAATAATTGCTGACGACAGAGGTTTGCTTGCCATGAGCTTAAGTATATTACTTTCATGCTACCAAGTTGTAGCTATGGGGATCAACTGAAGGCTACGAGCCAGCGAAGATTCTGCCGCCGCCTTTTACTTGGAGATCTTGCGCTTCTTGGAGGGCTCCTCGACGGTCTCGAAGTACTTGAGCGAGTCCTTGGGGTTGGCGGTCATGGCCTTGGAGCCCTTCTTCCAGCCGGCGGGGCACACGTCGCCGTGCTCCTCGTGGAACTGGAAGGCCTCGATGAGACGCAGCACCTCGTCCACGTTGCGGCCGATGGGGAGGTCGTTGATGGTGATCTGGCGCAGCACGCCCTCCTTGTCGATGATGAAGAGGCCGCGGAAGGCCACGCCCTCGTCGTCACCTTCCGACACGAGCACCTCGTACTTGTTGCACAGGTCCTTCTTGACGTCGGCGATGAGCGGGATGTTCATGTCGCCCAGGCCGCCCTTCTTGCGCGGCGTGTTGATCCAGGCCAGGTGTGTGAACTTGGAGTCGATGGAGCAGCCAATCACCTGCGTGTTGAGCTTCTTGAACTCGTCGGCGCGGTCGCTGAAGGCGCAGATCTCGGTGGGGCACACGAACGTGAAGTCCATGGGGTAGAAGAAGAGCACCACGTACTGGCCCTTGTAGTCCGACAGCGAGACCTTCTTGAACTCGCCGTCAACCACGGCGTCGGCCGTGAACTCCGGAGCGGGCTCGCGGATCGTGAGGACCATTGTGGTGGGAGGTGGAGAGAGACGCAAAGAGGTAACTTGTGCAACACGAGGCAGATCTAGAACTGATGGATCCGAATCGTGCGGCACCGGACCCAGGCAAACTCGGTACCGAGCTCGAGAGGGGAAGGCTGTCCGACGTCGGACACACCACTTTGGTGTGCAACTTATGTAACGAACACTGCAAGTATCATATTAGTGTATAACTTACGTGTACATTACCTTCGCTAAAGTACGTTATGTGGTACGCACCACATCGCACTTAATCGACCAGGAACAGCCGCCGTCGAGAGAAGGCATCCATCTAAAGGTGCCAAGTGTCTCGACGCCGCCCCGGACCCCGCCGCCATGTCGTTCAGCAGCTTCTACTCGGTGGTGAACGCCATCAAGGACAAGTCGGCGGAGGCCATGACGACGCTGAGCTCGGACCTGCAGGACTTCAGGTCCATCGTGCAGGAGGACGTGGCCGAGCTGTCCAAGAACGTGCGCCAGAACATGCAGGACGGCCGCCTCAGCGTCGACCGCAGCTCTGACGACGAGGAGGCCAAGCAGGACCAGGACGGAGATCAGGAGAAGGATCAGGACGAGCAGGATCGGAAGCCTAAAGACCCAACGCAGACGGCGACCGAAGAGCAGGACGAGGACGACATGGCGGACCCGCTGACGTCGCTCAAGAACTCGCTCTTCGCCTTCGACGTGAGCAGCTCACTTAACTCAGTGGGCAGCTCGGTCCAAGGCTCACTTACTTCAGTGCAGGGCTCGCTGACCTCAGTAGGCAGCAAGTTGACGTCGCTGAACGTCGGCACGAGCCTCGGCTCGCTCGAGGCCATGGGCTCCAAGCTGCTGAACTCGGCTGACGAGTTCCTGGGCACGCTGGCGGGGGATTCCGCGTACGACGACGAGGAGCTCAGTGAGAGCGAGCTCAGTGCCAGACGATTCCGTCTGCTGGCTCTGCAGGAGGACTCGGAGACATACGTGGACCCGCCGCTGGATGTCGAGACTTTCGAGAAATGGAAACACATGACGCCTGCGGAGCAGCTGGAGGAGATCCAGAAGGAGGTGCTGGAGAACTACCCGACGGTCGGAGCAAAGTTCACGGAGCTCGTGCCGTCCGTGGTGGAGGCGGACGTGTTCTGGGCACACTACATCTACAAGGCGTCGCTACTGGCGGCGCAGGAGCAGCGCGGTGCTGACCTGCTCGAGCATGGTGCGTGTGGCGGTGTGAAAGGAAGGGCTTCTAGAGCATAGCTGACTGTGTGTTGCTGTTCTGGTGGTGTTGCTTTGTAAATAGCTTTGAACGATGAGGAGGAGGAGATTGGCTGGGACGTGGACTCGCCCAAGGCCAAGGACGACGAGGGCAAGCCGATTTTCCCTGACGACGAGTCGAAGGAGGAGGAAGACAAGGTGCCGGTTTCTGCTGCTGCTGCCGTGAACGGCCCCACTTCATCAAGTGACGGTGAGAGCTGGATCGAGCTGGATGAGCGGAAGGAGTCGACCTCTTCGGGCGCGTCATCGAGTCTGAAGGAGCCGACCAGTGCCCTGGCCGAGTTGAAACTAGAGGAGGGAGATGAAGCTGCGGAGGAGGATTCGCTCGACTGGGGCGACGACGATGACCTGTCCGTGCCGGAGACGACCGCTGCTGCCACAGCGGATGCCAAGGCCCCCGAGGCGACGCCGGCAACGCACGAGGATGCCAGCAAGCGCGGCGAGGACTGGGGCGAGTGGGACTAAGTTAAGTAGCAGGGCGTGGCGCCCGCACATACCTCATCGATCCTACCAAACTTCGTTTTCACTACGCTGTTGTGACAGCCATGTATGCGGTTATCGAACTTCTATTTTGTGTGCGTGTTTGTTGCTGTCTTTTGCGTTGATCTTCCTGTCCCTCGATAGCTCGTACTTCATGAAGTATGACATATGATATGTATTCTAATAATATCTCTTGTACTTTGTACTAGTACTACGTACAAGATTACAATAGTAGCTTATTAGTACTTCAGAAGTACTACTAGAATGTAGTACAATATTTAAAAAAATACAGAGGTGATTTTAATCACCTCTGTAGTATTTTGTTTTTAAAAAGGGATTAATCAGTCATTGCCATCTTGGACATCGAACATAACCTGCTCAGCCGCCCGACTTGTGCATTACGTTATTCCATACCGTATCCACAGCCTTCGGCTGATTGACACCTAATTAGGGTACCATTTTGCAGCTTACGTATCTGGAAGCTAGAGCTGCCACGCCTCGTCGAGGTCGTTCCCGTAGTGCGCATCACTGAACAGGACCTCCGCTTTTCCAAAGTTGTTGCTGTCGTTTAGAGCTACACGAGCCGCGTCCGTGAGTTGCTCCCACGTGATCAAGTCCTGGTAGTCGCCCTCCCACACGGCAAAGTCCAAGGACGGGGAACCCATATCAATCACGTACTGGAATCGGAGAGACGTGTTGGAGCCGTACGGTTGAACCTCCAGCCCTCCGTGTGGAAGCCAGCAAAATAGGTCGCAGATGTTTTGATTTCCTTGTTGTACTTCGTGTCGGACGTGGACATGGCGACTCCGACGATCTTCGGAGTCTCCAGGTCAGGGTTGTCAATCCACACAACAACGCTCTTCCAGTCGTGACGTCTCGTCGGAAACCCCGACCAGAAGCCTTTCGGGAAGTACCAAGCGTACATGATGGCCCACACGTCCTTGTACCACCCAGCTCGGCCGTAGACCTGAGAGCCCTTCGTGGCATCCTTGCACGCATCGTTTCCATTCGTCCCCTTGAGTCCGCCGGTGACCTCACCAGCAGCATTCACGGCAGGATACGGAACACACACGTTTTCCGGTGTGTACAGTTGAGGCTTGAACTTGATGGCAGCTTTTTCGGAGACGGTGACCGGCTCCGGTTGAGGGAATGGCTCAACCTTGTCGTGGTCGACGGTCGCAGTAGCACAAGCAGCCAGAGCCACGAGAAGCGTCGCGGTGAGAGCTCGTAGATTCACCTCGACCCGGAGAAAGGGAGAATGAGCTTTGAGTGGCGCGTGGCGCTGGCTTGTGCCGTACTGGTAATATATATTATGTATTACCAGGTACGGCTCAAGCCAGCGCCGTACCATATTATGGTACGTAATACTGGTACCAAGAAGAGCTGTCCCTTGTTATAATAACCTCTGTCAAGATGCAGGTTGAGATTTCCCACAACAGTCCGTTTCAAGTTGGAAGGGACTGTTGTGGAACTTCCAACTCATGATGTTGTGCGAAAGCATAGGATGTTGACACGGTTCTGACGCAAGTACATGTACATGTTGACACTCTGTACTCTGATGTGATATCAACGAGGTTGAAGGTCTCACACGGAAACTCTTGGCCTTGACTGCCCCACCAAAGTGTGTGTACAGTACATGTACGATACAGATACCCCTCGCCAATTTAATGCCATCCGTGGACAAGTTTGACATTAAGTATACCAACTTATTAGATTTATAGAGTTTTTGTATCTCAAATTTTGGGTGTAATGCCTACCAAAATAAAGATGAATGGTCTCTATAAATGGACACACACTCTAAATATGAG
>LGTU01001081.1:0-22713 GCA_001314425.1 Phytophthora pluvialis | reverse complement strand
AAAAAACTCCACACATTCGCATTTTACCACGATTTATGCGAAAAAGAACACCATACAAAAAGACAAGCATTTTGCGTCTATTATCTATTTTACAGTAATGCCATTTATAGAAAATATATTGTCACGAACGTGTTAAAAGGAAACGTAATACCACTCCGTTCCAGAAATGTTGCACAGCGCACCTATTTTGTTCGTAACCACAAAATATACTACGTTTCACAATTGCTAGTGGAACTCTTTCTGTGCTGCTGCGACACAATATCCTCAACCTCAGGTGAGCATTGCACGCTTACTGGGACTCTTCCCTCCCGCTCGAGTCTTGCCTTCACTATGTGACGAGGCCTGAATGCATTGCCCCCGCCGTCCTTGATGCACGAGTCCATGCACCACTGAAGACTTAGGAATGTCGAGTTCAACGTCGTCGACGGCAGCTGCCAGTACGCGTCTGTGACAGCTTGCACAAGCTCGTCAATGTGTTTTGGCGCGCGAAGTCGTTGACTAGCCTGTATCGCGGTGGACAGGCCTAGATCCAAGCAGTCGAGATCGGGCGAATTTGGTGGCTGGCAGCGTAGTTCAACGTTTAACTCCTCCTGACAGGCTGCGAAGGGGAACTGTCTGTCCGCTGGGTTGATATGGGCGGGTGCGTTATCCTGTTGAACAATGATGCGTTCGGCGTAGCTGTTCGAAGGTCACCTCTCGCGGATAGCGGGTAGCAACTTTTGTACCAGCATTCCACGGTACGCTCCTTGGTTGATGTGTCCTTCTTTCGTCTCCATGGTCCCCTCAGGACGCCGACAACTGCTACGAAGAGCAGGAGCGCGCACGATGAAAGGCCATATACCCAACTTGCCGTCGAACTGAGTACCAGAGGCTGGATTCTAACGCGGGCAAGCCACAACAGCCAACATTATCACCTTGGTGATGTAGCGCTTGGAGCGCACTTGGCGGTGAGGTTCCTCTTCGCCAGGGAGTAGATAATACTGACGCCTGACGTCTGTCAAATTAAACAAATTTTCATCGACATGAATATTGTCATATGTCGTGAAAGAGCAGTGAAGTTGGCTCAACATTGTTGATACACCACACAAAACGGGTAGCTTTGTTTGCGTCCGTCAGTAGGGGGTTGGCGTTGCCGACGTGGGCCTTGCGCTGCCCACCTTGGACCCGTCGATGAAGTGTCGCTAGCGCGACCCCCGATACTGCCGATGACGATCTCAGCGTGCTGCGCTGCGCGTACGGCGCTATGCGAAGCTTCTCCAGTTTGGACGTGAGGTCCAGCATGGATCGGCCACGCTCAGAGCAACGGGAATCAGCGCGCAGAAGCCCGATCTTCACTTGCTCCGCCTTGGCGCGCTTCCAGAACCTTGAGACTGTCGTTCGGTTAACGGCAAACTGTGACGCCACCTCGTTTAAGGTGCCCTTACACGGCACTCCTTCCACCGAGCGCTGCAACAGCGAGATAATCACCTGCTCCCTCTCGCTGTCGGTCAGTTCACGTCTGCGGATCGGGCTTGTTGTCGGCATTGCACAGCAAATCAAACAGTAGAGAACTTTCGAAGGCTCGTAGAGTTGAACTTCAGATTGAGATAGACCAATGCTTTGCAATCTCAAAACCTATCTAAACGGTGCGTTTCGAAACCATTTCACTTTCAGATTCAAAGGTCAGTCGTCAAGTACTGCTCGCACACTACCACGATGCGAGGAAGAAAAGCTCCCGACAATTCCAGGCCAAATGAAGTCACTGATGCGGCCCCAGGATCATCACCGGCGCAACCGCGTCTCCTACAGGAGCCCGAGCAGCCCCAAGTCACCCCAGTAGCCTCTGACCGAACCGCGTTGCGCCAGAAATTTGCGGCCGTTGACGACGTCGTGCTGCTAAAAGCGGTCAATTACTTTCGCCCATGGACTGCTGCGGTCGGTACTTCCAACGGAATCATAAAGGTTTTCGATGAGATTGCCGCTCACTGCCGTTTATACCCGAAGTTTGGCTGAACGAAGCCAGGTCCGGCAATGCGTACCCGATTCGCTAGTCTGATCAACCAGTTCAAAGCTGACTAGTGTTAGCCCATGCGCAAGTCTGGAACGGTGGAGGACTACGAGGAACGAGAAGTTCTTCTTCAAAACATCTTGAACCAAATGGAAGACTGGAAGGAAAAGGATGTCGAAGAAAAGGAGCAAAAGTCGGCTAAACAGAGAGGGATTGAGAGCTCGGGTGCCCTCTTTCTACGACTTGCTATGGGTGAGCTCGACAAAGACGACGAGGATGAAGCCGATGAAGACAGGTTCAGTGATGATGCGGATCTGCAGCACGAAGCTGCGTCACTCGACGGATCGCTACCGACTACACCAAACAAGCGCTCTAGAACTGCCGCAGGTAGCCGGTCGAGTCGTCGCAAGAAAAAAGTTACGAAGCGCGAGCAGCTTGGTGTAGTGACAAATGCATTGGCGGGTGCGATTTTGGGATCGGGTGAAGAGGACAAGCTGAAGTACGAGTACAAGGCTAAACGACTGGAGCATGAACGCGAACAAGATCAGCAGAAGCGGCAACATCAGAAAGGAGAAGCTGAAAAGCGACGCGAGCACGAGCTGCAGTTGGAAGAACGCCGACTCAAAGCAGACGAAGAAAGAGATAAAAGAATGCACGAGTTTCTATTGGAGATTCTGAGTCAGCAACAAAACTAGCTGGTCAACGCTATTCCGCTCCGGTGTGCTGGTTGAGCTGAAGGTAAAAGTCGAAGGAGGGAGGACTTAATCCGAAATACATTGAGATTTGATTTCCCAGTGGCTGCAAGCAGGTGTGGCAATTGAAGAGCAAGACAGCCACGATAAAGTTGCGACCTACTGGAGCTTACCGTACGCGCTGCTTCTTATCCCAGTTTAGAAACTCCCGTAGGATTTCTGCTCTTCCGAATCCCCATTCAACTCCTTCTCGTACGCTGCTCATGTTCTTATTAAAGCGCGAGCTCGATCTGCCGTCTATTGTAGCTGGTGAACAGATCTACGAGCCACAACCGTATGCGGGATCTCCGTAGATGAGTTTCCCTTCAAACGTGTCATCAGAATCCTCTGCCATGACGTCTAGTACCCCGCTAAGACTTAATAGTGTCGAGTCATGCTTCCGTCCTTCAACTGGTCCGTACATACTCACTATAAGCCCATCAGGAGATCGAATGCTCTGCCAATTGAAGCAGCGGTGCCGAGGGTGGCCATTGTAAACAGACATTTGCAGATTTTCATACGCGATACCTGCGCGTTCTCGAGCACTCGGTCGAGAAATGTATTGGTTTGTTCCGTCAATAACCCCCTAGCAGGTATGAAGAGGTGCTCCAGCGGTATGTTTGGCATCACAATACTCGTCAATGCGCTCTTTGATTACCGCTTCGTTGAAATACAATATATATCTGTGCTTGTCGTACAAAATCTTCACAGCTGCAGCGAGGACCCTGCTATATGCTGCAGTAGACCTGCCGAACTCACTGGCACCAGTGAACAGTTTGCACGCTTCCGACAATCTCCTGCACACCATAGCTAGTGCCTCCACACGAGGGATGTTGTCGCCATGAGGTGTCATCACGCCATCGACAGGTAACTGCAGCTTTGAAACAAGTAGACGTAGTTCCTCGACTATGAAGCGATATCGAAGCTTAGCCGTTGCGTCATCGAGCATCGCGTTGAAGGTGCGCGATCTATCAACAATTGGTGCGGTGTCTCGAATCCTGAAGCAATGCACACGCTCAAGTGTCGTCATAATGCGCACAAATTGCTTCTTTTTACCACGAGAAAGAAGCCATGCTTGGCTCAGAACCACCATCGCTTGATCCACAGTCAGTTTGGACCCGACGAACATCGCCTCTGCTCAGCGGTGTATTTCTGAAAGTGAAATCGCTGTTGAGCTAAGTTGGTATTTTGCTCAAATCTAATCACGTTTGAGTTTAGTTTCGCCCCCTAATCCACGCGGAAGTGAAAGTAAATCTGAAACGCGCGGTATTTTGGGGCTCCGAAAGTTATCTAGTGACCGAAACTTGGTTTTGTAATGAGGAGGGGAGGAGGGGCGACATATATGCCAAATACCCCCTCTTTCAGATGTAGGAATGGTCTGCCAACCACTCAATCGTGCGCTGTTCGGTCAATTTGAACTGGTCACGTATAGCGCACACACGGTTCAAACCGTGAGACCGCACATCGTCTAATTAGACCAATGGCGCTCACTTTGTCTGCGTTTGGACATACAGTGCCGGCACTAATTGTAGGGACGACACATTTTCCTATATTTTGACAAATGCAATCGCTCCGAGGCTGTGTAAATTAGCCAATCGACGCAACGTCCCAAGGCGCGTCGATTGCCGGTCTATCTGTTGAAATCTGACCTAAATTGATGAAGCAGCAAAAAATAACACCTTACCTGCCTTCTCACGTCCTCAAGAAATTGCTGGATGAGGAGGCCGATCCGAGGAAGTCGTTAAACGAATAAGCCCGCAGGATGGGGATCCAGAACGCGCCGGGCTAAAGACCCCCAAGGATTGTGTGTCTTAGTGTACGTCGGACCAGAACTGAGGAGGAAGCCAGATAACCCACAATGCATGTCTGCTATGATTCAAGATAATTTTTGTATCACACTCGAAAAATACGTTTTATGCAACATTTCTGGAGCGGAGTGGTATGTATTAGGCGTCGTACTTCGTTGGGGTCTTCACGCAAGGAGCACCTTCGCAAGATAGCGGAACCGCAACAAACTAGGGTCATTGGACCGCTCGTACGCGCCAGACAAATACCCCTCGAGGAAAGCTAGGACCACCACGCCACAACTGCTGTCATCCATCTGCTGGAGAGATCTGTTTACCTCGCGTCTCCACCTTTGGGCTTGATTCAATTTGGGCAAGAAGCCGTTCTTGATCAAGTCGGCCACCTTTTCCACGGTGCCTTTGTCGTTGCGATGATTCATCACCGTAAATATGTGTGACTTCTTGCTGATCCCGAGAGCACACCAGTGATTTTTGTTGATCCACACTGCCCCCACTATTTTGTCGTAAGCTCCGTCAATTATATCGTTCTCCGCCAGCCATTCTGCTTTCTGCGCATTTTTCTCCATTGTCATCAAGTGAGTAGCAAAAACTTGGGTATGTGGTGGGTCAGATACGCTACCAGCATCGTCACAGATGACAGATATCACCGCCGTCATACACATCGTCGAGTTCCTTGCCGTATGAAAAGTTAAGCAGCGCACGCTCCTCCTCGTCGAGAATGTCGATATGCTTCAAGCATGTGACGCTGAAATCGACCTCAGCATCGAATAAATATCCCATCTGTGTCTCTTCAATGTCAACTCCTCGAATCCAAGAGGTGCACGCGTCAATTTTTGCGAAAATGGAACCTCCATTGCAGTGATGTAGTTGCCCGTAATTTTAGGATAAATGGTAGATCGACTTTGTTCAAACTTCAGCAGAATTTCTTCGTCTTTGACAACAGTGTGTCTATGTTCATAGAGGAATCCCGGCAGTTTAAGGTCAACTGACGGCACCGATCAAGCCACTCGCGGGGAAGCAATACTCGACAGAGCTTAGCGTTTCGGAAGAAAACACTTGGATTCGCCGGTGCTACTGCAATACAGAGATTATGAGCCTCTTGTACCGAAAACATCTTTGACACAACAGCGAATTGGTTAGCAAAAGAAAACCAGTCGTTGTAGGATACCGTGTCGTGAATGCGACAGTCTAGTTCAGCCAATGTGTGGGAAAGTGTCTCCGAAGGTTCGAGGCGTTGTTGACTCAGCGCTTTAATTTCTTCGAAACGTTTTCGTCGCGCAAGTTTTCGCTGTCGCACGGTGAGGGGGTCGTCCTAGCCGTCGCACAGTCGTATATTAGTGAGTGTCGATGGATATTTGTTTCCGGCAACTCGCTGGTAGTGTCAGAGGCTCCTAGAGGACGGGTTGGAGGCTTGGGGTTGGTTCGTCGCTATTTTCACCGTTGCTCCCACCGACATCATCTCCATCCTCGTCGCTGCTATCATCATCCAGGACTACGACCTCGTGGCTCTGTGGACAGAAGGTGTCGCCGAACTGGAATATCCATCGCCTTGGGTCTCATCATGTCACTACGTTGCTGTGTTCTCTTCAGCGGCACTTTCCGCATTGCGTGAAGAGTGATATGCTGACAGCGAGGCTTGGCTATGAATATCTGGTATAATTCGGCATCCAGGTTCTGCGGCTTGTGCGCCGTGTTGTGGGAATCGTGCAACAAGACTTGACACGGGAGTCGTACTCGGCAACGAAGGCGTACTCGCCAAAACATCACACGCCCGCTCAACCGCATCTAGACGGAATTCTGAAAGTGCGCCAACGAGTCGGTCGATCATACTCAAAGCCTTCTCAAACTGAGAAGCGCCGTACGTACTGAGAATATCTGACATCCGTTTGGTACTCTGCATCGCCTCCTTATACGTATCGCATTGAGTTCTTGTTCGCGGTGCTTTCTGCACCTTGAAGTTCCCGTCTGAGAATCCGGTGACGTCAAAGTCCTTATTCACAAAACTCCGAGCTTTTTCGACGAGTTGTATCTCCATCGGGCGTCGATATATCCAAAAGGGATCAGCGTATCAAAATTCTGGACTTTGCGCAAGTACATCAGGTGGCGACAAGGCAACTTTCGGGTTTGCCCAAAAACCCAGTGAGATGTCCAGGATGAACTGTCAACCGTGCACGTTGTCAGAACACTAGAAATGATGTACAAGTCGTTCCACTGGTACTCGACGGTGTAATATGTATCTAACTTCACAGCCACATCGTACTGATCCTTCACAGCATCAAAGGCATGCCTACTCACAAGCTACCCCAACCGTGTCAACTCGACGCTGCTGTGATTAACGGAATCATGAATTTGCCCAACGCGTAACATCTCTGCAGTGTTTTCTGGTTCAGTTTGGTCTACCACATCAGACTAGTAAAAGTTTCGTCAAGGTCCACGTCTCGACTCACCAATGTCTTAAGTTTTTGCCAAGACGACCTCAACCAGTTGTTGGTGCTGTTCCCGAGATGTGCCACGTTGTCGCCTAAGTATGAACACCACATACTGCGACAGTTGTTCCAATTATCCACGAAATACGACTACCATAACTGCAGAGTTTCAACTATCTCTCCATTTTCAGCCTCCTTCACGCCTAGTATGACCTTCATCAGAGTGAAATACTCGTCGTCGTCATTCTGAGATTGTGTCCTCACGATCAGATTAATCATTGACTTTAGACGCCCACGCTGTACAGCATCGATGCCGTACCAAGTTTTGCCAACACGCTCTTGGATATACTTGATAGCGTGAAATTGGCAGAGTAGCATATGAACATCGGGCACCTCGAGTGTGAAAACGCCTATCTCGGTGAAATCTTTGTCCACGACCACACACCTGACACCTCGCCAATAGGGATTGCATTTCTTGAACTGATGTAGGGAATGTCAAAGCGTATTGTGGCGTTCATCAGTCACGAGCGCGTGCTACCAACTCAACACACACAATCGGTTAAACAAACTGCAACAAACTGACACAATCCCGTACACATTTGGATGCAAGATGCCACATTATCATTACTATGCGTTAATTGTACTGATACGGTATCATTGTGCTACATTTCAAGTATTTCGAGAAATGATGCTTCATATAGAGCGATGCCGTACCTGTACGTGTTGCGCATGACCGAACGCGTCGTGAACCATAAACGAAAACAGGTTGTACCGACTGGAGTTAGTATCGTGAGTTACATCGACGAGAAATACATCCGGAAAAGTAGAAAAATGAGAGCGAATATGCGACGTCTGTAAGGTAATACACCGCGCTATATACTGTCATATAGCGCGGTGATACGAAAATAACACATACTAGGTCAGAGAGGCGAATTTGTGCGTCTTGAATGTATCTCACGTACTTTTTTGCCCTGTCGTTCCATATCCACATGTGAGACCGCAAAGGAATAATTCTCGCAACACTTGTCCAGGGTTTCTGATACGCGCTCCGATAGCGTTATTCCGTTCTCTTGATCTCGCTTCAGCCGTGCTAGCAGATTGTGGACATCTACCATGCCTGGTGCGCTGTCTGTATGCTCCCAAATAAACTTCAGGAGTTGTTTGCGTGACACCCCCACGTTGCGTAGGTTGTCCACCGCTTCCAGCTCGTCTTCGTTCAAGCTCATCCGGTCGTTGGGGAGCTGGGCATACTCGACGGCCCCTAGTCGGTGGTTATGGACTGTATCATGAATGGATATCTCCTTAAAGTAGCGACCTCCTTCCCTTTTCAGCAAAGTGTTGAGCTGTATTACGCAGATCCAGTCATAACGGCAAAAAAGTTAAGGATACATATTGAGTTTGGATTGGCAGTAGCACGAACTTCTACGTTTCCTTCAGAACTGTCATTTAAATACGGGTATACGTGAATCGAAGTTCAGAGGGAATCGCGCGCTTTTGGGCAGGGTTTCGATGGTGTCGTTCTGACATAACAAGTTGTCGAGTTTGGCGGATATTTTGGGAAATTGGGCAAAGAGAAGTACCAGGAAATATTTTGGGTTGTCATCCCGTATTATGTATCCAGGTAAGTTTGGGTTGGAGTCGCAACCCTGGAGAAACTCTAGATCTAAATTTCAGAGAGGTAATTTGCAACCGGTCTTTTGCCCTGGCTTTAACGATCATCCCAACTGTCGGTAAATGTAGGGATGTCGGAACCGCCGCGATATGGATGAATATCATCACTTATCCGACCGTACTTAAGTGCGAGCATTACAAAACCTAGGTGAAATGCTGCAAATCTTCCGACCGCATATCAAGTATAGTCGTTTCAAGTATAATGCGATATTCAAGCACGCTGATTGGTCGGAACCTAGGACGGATGTCACCCACGCGAGCGCAGCGAGTATGCCTGCGGTTTGCAGTCCGTGTGCTTCGCACACGGGTGCAAACCCAGGACGAATCATTGCCCGCCTGCCAAGCGAAGGCGCAGTCGTAGCGGGCTTAGGGTTCTGTCACCAGCGAACCCTGCGATCCGCCAGGGGGTTTGAGGTTGCGCGGTGCGCATAGCTGGGTGATAGGGGAAATGAAAGACCCCCTCTTTCACCTTTTTATGGGTGGTAGGAGGGTCGGATATCTGGGGGTATGGTGCTACAAAAGTCTCGCTCATTTTATGTCACTCTAAAAATTAATATCCCAATACTCCTACTACTCATCACATTTGGTAACTGACCGTACTACTGTTTGTTGATACCTTTTTATTTACAGCGCGATTAGACGACGTATGTGCGCCTCCAGTTTTCCTCCTTATCGAATCGGGATGGGAATGGCGAAGTGAAGGCAAAGGCGGATTTGGCTACGCCAACAACGCATCGGTGTTTGCCACGGGCAGCGGGTGCTGCTAGCAGTACTAGTTTAGCATCAAGCACTTACGGGAGCTGTCGAGTTCAAGCAAGCATGCGAAAGGTTGCGCAAGGCTGGGTGGTCCGCGATACCACCATCGAGTCGAAGGTTGGACACGCAACTCCGATACGTTCGACCGGGGGGGTAATCCAGCGGAAGAAGCAGAAACGGACTTCTTTCTAGGCGAAACGTCCGTATTATAATTCGTTTCCGGCTACGTAGGAGGTAGCCGCTTGCGGCGTGATGACTTCTGGTGCGCCAGGCACACTACGTCGACGCCTGCTCCGCCTACTCCCTTATTAATGACGGTCTCGTTTGTTGCGGTAATCACAGGAGCAGCACACGTGGTGCAACTCGCAGCACTGGGCGTGATGGCGGCGGACGAAGCGGTGCAGCGGTCGGCGACGCTATACCGGGGCTAGAAATACCGTCACGGTCTTACACTGGTGTTGGAAGAGGAAGCTCGGAATAGTAAACCCAAATATAAGGGTTTTGGGGTAAATTCAGCTCTGTTTTCGGTTAGGCTCAAAGGGGGGGGGGGTCCCGGCCTCTCGTGAGCTACTCAATGTAGGTCAATCCATGACTGGCTAGAATGTTCGCCCTTATAGCCAATCAGAGTGCGACAACACAGCACGCGGTAGCCGCATGGTTTTGTACCTACTTTGTATATCGACCTATATAACTCTACCTACATATGAGACGCGTCATACTAGAGTATACTAACGACGTGCTTGCACACGGTGAAGCTCTGGATTTCAAAGTCGGAGCACATACAGAAGCATTAAAAATCATGGGCCAGGCCCAACCAAAGCGCGGTGGCGGGCCACAGCGCACAAAAAGGTCCCTTAGACACGACAAGGGCAGCGAACAGGTCCCGGAGGAGATGATCGAAGTCTACGACAAGATGCCGGTGGGGACGATGAAAAAACTCAAACCCTAATGTGGCAGCTTCTTGCGCTGGCCGACCAATCGGCAGACATGCTGAAGCACAGATTCGTGTTTAATAATTTCTCCCCTCGAAATACTAGTGAAACGCTAGCAGTAGTTCGTCAACATTGCTAACTCCCAATAAATGTTCCTTTCCTATTCCCTCTCTAGACATTNGCCCATGTTTTTCATTTCATGCACGCGGAAGCTTGAGCTGAGGCTGAGTCGAGCTCCCATACGGTCCACCCACGCGATGACCGAGCTGCGGGTGTGGGATGTGACAACTAACCTATTGTGTTTTATAGGCAGGTTACATCAAACCGATTTCACATACCTTTCTTCAAGCAACATTCACCCAGTGAATGTTGCAGCTAGCCGCGACAAGCGACATTCACGGGGTTTTCTCATTGTCGACAGGCTATAAGTTATAACAGGTCCATCCAAAGAGTATGTGTACCAAGTTCAGAATCTCAAATTTACGCTTGTAGCCACAGACATAAAGTATAATCAGGGAACCACCCCTTGGCAGGGTAGGGTTATGCCTTTCTGCATCTGAGATAACAGGTGCATTAGATTATAAATTAAATTTGGGTACTTAAGATTGAGTAATGAATGGAGTCCCTAGTTTGGGTAATGTATGAGTATAAGAGCGTGCAGTGATTCTACTCGCCTGTAGATACTCTGGATCTAAAATCCAGAGAACTTATCCACCAAAGTACGAATCGCGATTTAGCACACCAGCAGAAAGAAGGGTGTCTTGGTTATCGACTGAGACCTTCCAGAATTTCCAAAAGTTAGATCCGACGAAGACGTGGTCCTTCGAAAAAAATACCTCCTTCCCAGACCGAAAAATCATTTTTTGGGTTGTAGGCTTAAAAAAAACCGTCATCACGGGAGATGTAGACCGTTCTATTTGACGTCGCTGAGGCCCTCACAGCTGCCACAAAATGCTGGAGCGTCCAGCAGTCTTGACGTGCGACGTATTTGCGAATATGCCCAAAGCCTCGGTCGCACGAGTTCTTCGTGTGCCCTTTCACGAAAAACTTGTAGTCCACTCGCTCCAACACTCCCATGTGAAGCTGAGCCAGCTAGAACTTGATGACCAAATTGTTCTTGTTTTAGCCGCCGCAGTTGTCGGCATACACAGCTAGCTTCTTCTTGCCGCCTGGAGCGACAACGGTCTTGATGAAGTGGTTGAGCATGGCGTTGATCTGGTCACTGCCCTTCCCGCTTACCATCTCATCGTAGACGTAGTTTGTCTGCATGTTTTAGTTTTCGTAAAATATAGCGAAGACGTTCACCGCAACGAGAGAGCAGAAGTGCCACTGCGACGGTGTCGATGACACTGAAGGCACTGTTAGGTTCTGGGAAAAGTCCATCACAATAACTGCAACGTCCGTTTCAGGGTTAGGGCCAGCAACTCCAGCCTTGTCGTTCTTGTACTCCTTCCAGAATGTTAGCAGGTAATCGAAATGATATGAAAGTCGGTCAATGGAACAAAATGATATCAATGGCCAGATCAAATAAGGCTCACCGCATCTCCCGCGCTGACGCCGTATGAACTCCCATCTCTTCTGTTTCTTCGCCAGTCTGTCCGCTGCGCATACGGGACTGGTAGATGGCGCACACGTCGCACACATTCGAACGCACAGAACGGATCCGAATATGCGGGCAATGCAATATCAGCAGCTTACGCATCGTCGAACGTGCAGGCTCGCTCACTCGCAGCCGGATCTGGCTTACGTAGGCGTGCATCTCGTCGTACACAGAGTCCCACGTGAAGTGGGTGGGCAACAACGTGTAGTCCTCTCAGCTGTAATATTTCTTCACCTGACCATCGACCGTCGTTTGCAGTCTCACGCGAATGGGGACAACTTCACCAACTGATTCCGCGAACTCTTTGAACCACTTGATGAACCACGGAACATCGACGGACGAGGCATTTTTGTTCAGCCAATTTCCGTGCGGCTTAGCGGCAATTTTGCGACGAGTCTTGTAGCGCTGAATGGTGAGCGGACTCACATCGAGGCAGCGCGCAAACGAAGGTCGACACACGGCTCCCACAAAGGGCAGATAGAAGTTGAACTTCTCCCGTTCTCCCTTGCCGCGTCGGCGCCCACGGTGTCGGTCTGCATAAGCAACCCCAGCATCGTGTAAATGCTAGATACCCTCTCAGACTTTGTCGTCTGCGATATCGAACAGACCAGGCTCTCCAACTCCTTCGCCTTGCCCTGTAGACAGTGACGCTAGCACGTATCGGCTTAAATGAGGCTCAAAACCATTTGGTGGACATCCATCTCCATCAAATTGATACCGATGTCCTCCTCAACCTGATCACCATCTTCACTTGCTGCGCTCTCAGCTGTCACCTCCCCGTTGTCTTCAACGGAGTCGACGTCGCTCCAGTCTTCGTCGTTGCTGTCATCAGGCTCCTCACTTTGCGACATTTCATCTGAGCTGATGACTGCAATGTCCACTGTGGTGTCTGTGCACATCCTGGGTTTAGCAATCTGCGGAAGTGAATCCGACAACGAACACACACAATGCGTAACACAATAATTGGTCACCTTCATAGGATAGCACTCCCCCATCGACACACGATGCAATGTCTTCGTTTCCGACTTGCTTTGGCATTAATTTGCTTCGATGCCACGGAGGAGCATGCAACCGCTGGATCTTTGCGTAGCGCGGGTCGGTGGGGTATCAACGATGTCCAGACATGTATCCACTTCAGCAGGAACGCCTCGTCCGAAAAATATGCGGTCTTCGTTGGCCCATCGACCACTGATACTAGCTCCAACAAGCTCTGCCGCGAACGCCCTGCGGGGGTCGCGAGCTGACGCGGGTTTTGCCAAGCTACCTGGGAGATACGCGTTAGACCGAGCCACATCTATCAGTGCCAGTGTGATCTTCTTGTGCCAGCGTTTGAAGGAGTGATCGTGCGCAATACAATATCTCCCTCGAATCCGATCCAACCTGTCTACTCTTTGCACATTTTTGTTGTACTCTCCAATACAGATAAACGCTGGGAATTGCTGGTTTTGGCAAGCAACCATGCGTGAGTTGTCGTCGATGCGTATGCACTGGATAACATGTTTGCAACGCTACCATCGTACCACGACTCCTCCAGCAAGCTATGGTCTCGCAATATAGCCTGATGAAGGTCTCCGCGCGAGACGTTGTCCTTGTCGAGGATGGAGTGCGCGGGGAAGTGTTTGCTATTTGTTCGGATGGTGCCACTGTCACACAAGTCGTTCAGGCGAAGCTCTTGAAGTAGGAGGATGGACGTGTAGTCGTTGTCCATATTTACGACTCGATTAGTCGCAAACAACGGACCCACCACTTCTAGTACGTCCTGACAATTTTCGAGACCTTGCCAAACTCCACTCGAAGCGTCTGGGCATCCAACATCTCTACAACCCCCATCAGACGGTCTTCGATATCACTATGGTTGCAGTGCAGTCTATAGTTTAACGCTATCCATCTTGAAGAGCAGCTCTCCGTGTACATGCGGAAGTGGCACTTCCCAATGGGCTTCATCGAGCTGTCTTCAATCGGGTTTCGATCTTGGCGTGACCGGTAAGCCACACTCGCCTCACCTAACGCTTCGTCTCGCCCGACGACAATATACTTATCACCAGTCATCTTCAGCAAATTCAGCAGCGGTCGTATGCAAGCAGCAGCGTCGTTTTCGAGGTTGGTGGAACAGTCGTTCAAACTCAGACATCAAGGAGCAGATTGAAGCGGTTCAGACTCATAATTCCACCCAAAGAAATTGTGGTACCGCCAAATATGAGGTTTGCTGGCTGAAGAGCCCAATAGTTTGAGTACTCTCTTTTTTTCGCGCCATCAAAACATTATGTCGAGAAAATCCATCAACTCCGTCATGGTGATCGGGCTTGATGTCGTGATTTCTTTGGCAACAGCGTACTTGTTGGGCTAATGAAGAACTTGTCGCCAGAAGTACATTGGAATACACGCAAAGAAGTTAGAGCTGGCCGAATGCTCACAGATGTGTTTGAATTCAGGCCGCAGGTACGTCATTCGAGATCCATCCCCGTGCTCGTATAAATCCGGGGGGGGGGGGCAACTTGTGCCGAGGTCTCGAAATGCATGCTCTGACTTGCCTCGGCATTTGCAAGAATAGTAGGTAGCAACTCTGTGGCATCGTAGGACTCCGTTGCTTGGAGATCCGAATTACCATCAGGCTCTACCAGCACTTGCCAGGCGGGGCTGTTCTTCACTCTGGTTAGTGTTTTATAGTTGATCCCAAACAGGATGACCCCAACCTTGACGTGCTCAACAGCGCTTTAAAATTTACTATCCGACCAAGGGACCTGGAACAGTGAAGCGAACACTGCTCGACACCACACTCGACCAACAATGTATGTAGTTCCGATCGGTCGGTACACCTTAGCGTCTCCTTTTCGCCCGCCGCCATAACGTCCCGTGCCGTGCGCTGCCACTGCTATCGTTGCTAGCACCTGCCCAGACGCACAGCGTTAGAGTACACATTCGCATGGGGTCTGCCCACGCTTGCATAGCTCCCGTAATTGGTACAGCATCTGTAGGGGCCATATCCAAGCTACATATGAGACGGCGTCATACAAAAGTATACCTGTCCACCATTTAGAGTTATCGAGATAATCACCTCCAAAGTTGTGCTGCCATGCTCCAGCAGCAGCCGCCATCCGCTGCCATGCCCCAGCCATCTCAGCCAACTCAGCAGCCCCAGCAACCTAACCTGCGGCGGGCCACGTCACCACATTTGGCGGTTGGGGTGACCTGCTGGGAAAAACAACACAGCTTCTATCTTGCTCACCAGCAAGGGAATTGTTTGCAGTCGTTCAGACCGCGCAAACATGCAAAAAGAATTTCCGAGTGCAGACAACAACATGACTCGATGTGGTCAGGAAAATTTCCAGCCGCTGTGCCTGGCTGAACGACCAGTTGTTTTGATTGGCTGAGTGGAGAAACATCCAGTATGGCGTCAGTGTGAGACATGCAGAACGGGTGGCTCTAGGCGCGACGTGGATAGGTGCAATGCAAAGCATGGCCCCACAGGTCTGGAGATATTCACTGGATGAGGCCTCATTTGGTGTGGATAGAACACATCTTGTCCGGACCGCCGATTCTCGAACAGCAGGTCAACCTAAGGTATAGAAGAACTCTCGATGAGCGTATCTCGACTAGCCAGCTGCCTTGACTTGGCCTAAGCATCAACACAAGCCACCAAAAACTCGCTGCAGCATTCCTGCAACCCACCCTGAGTTGACGGATTCCGACTCCAACTGTTATCAGCCGTACACGCTTCCACGATGGTGGCTTTCTAACTGAGGTCACACTGGAAAAATACCATTCTACATACCCAGTACCATTGTAAACCAAGTGGTGCTGTACTACAGACAAGATAACCAAGAACCAACAAAGACTGTCTGAACGAGACCAAGGGATCAGTTAGGAGACCAAGGGGCCAGTTCAGCGAAAGGGTTGTTTCTATATCTGCGATCTTCAGAAAGCGAACCCAGAGACCACCGTCATCATACGATGAGTGTACCGCCGGAAGGGCGACGCCAACGTCCCCATATTGAATCCAAATTAAATCAGATTGTACAAGCAAGCAAGTAGAAGACAGACAGTGAAAGAAGAGAGCGAAATACATGACAAAAAAAACAGAGTTCAATTTGCCGAGAACAAGATAAGCGACTTCGACCCGTTCGTATTCGACTACGTCTAGCGCCGCGTAGAGGCCAAGCTTCCCGACGAACACCCCGGGAGCCCAAAGCGACGGACGTTCAAGATCACACCAGGTCGCGAGCCTGGTCGTGTGAGCTCTCTGAAGATTCAAGCCCGTTCACAGCGAGGACCAGCAGTTCGCGTGTGCTGGGTTGATCCGCCTGCTCCATTTCAAAGTTGCCGTGCGCTCTCTCTGAGTGAGCACACATTTCATATTCCCTTGCGGGTTTAGGTGATTGGTACAGTACTCGATTCATTGACTGTTGTGTGAATGGGAAGTATTTTGTGTGTGAAGAGTTTGTCCCTTACTGAGTTAGGGTGCTGCGCGATAGTGGGGAAGCGCATCCAGGATTGACCAGTATCTTGGGTGACAGCTCCGAGTGAGACTGGTGTACAGACCCTCCACCCAAGGGTCTGTAAGAATAAGTGGTGGCTGCATATTTAGTAGTGAATATTCTCGGTATTTTTCGGTTATTCTGAAGGAGATCTGCCGGTGATCTACTAGGGGGTTTCAGACATCTTGCCGTTCACCCCCATCTTTGGTCTCATCGTTTGTGAACGGTCAGGCTAAAATAACCCTCGGCGGGCTCATCGTTTGTCTCTCATCGCTTGGACCTCTCATCGTTTTCCAGATCCTGCTTCACAGAATATATAGAAGTCATTCTATATGATAGGTATAGCTTTCTTGGTGGGTTGCACTTCAACTTTCAGTGCGGAGTGCGGAACTCAACGCAGTGCGGAAGTCGACTCAGAGACACAGCGCGGCAGTTAGAGACAAGTCTACAGGGCGGACGTCTCCTGCTGTAGTCCTCACCACATCTCGTAGACCTCCTCAACCGCCAGGTTTCAACTCCTGCAGTGCCTGCGTGGACCCTAGAGTGACGTACAATCGAGGTTCAACACGGGTAAGCTCGCTGTAAATTCTTCTATGACTTGCAGTAACTTGAACTGACTCGATTGCTGCTTATACATGCAGTGCCCCCCCCCCCTCCAGGTCAAGATGGGGCCTAAACGTCAAGAGAAGGGGAAGAAACAGCAGGCTAACGAGACGGCTGCAACACGTGTTTCGCTGCAACCCCGCCAGCAAGAGGAAGATGCCTCAGGAACTGGATATCACACAACTCCCTACCAGATTGACGCCATGGTTCGCTGGCTGGAGGTCCCTGCAAACTACAACATCACAGCAGGGGATTCTACGCACGGAAAAAAGATGGCACACGGTGGTGGAGTAACAAAGATCTCTGGGTTTCGGAGCATGTCGGAGTTTGTGTACGGTGCTACAATCGAGTACATGAGGGACAACGTGTTTTTCGACTCAAAAATTGCCGTTGAATTGGAGGCGAAGCAGTACCAAAGCCGCTGGAACTCAATCTTCAGGCGCTATCGTGCCACACGAGCGAAGCTGGGTAACCAGACTGGATTTGGGTTGACAGAGGAAATGGTCGCAGAAGGAAAGACTGTTGAGGATCTCGCGGAGGAATGCTGCTTTAAACGTATCGACAAGTTATTCGGGGAAAAAGCAAATGTGATGCCTCCATCGGAGCTCAGTGAGCCATCATTCAACGACTCGGAGTGGTTTCTTGTCCGTGGTGACTCTTCTCTCAGCGGCGAGACAAACGATGGGCCTGGACCAGACATGGCTTCGAGTCAAGACAGCATCACTATTGACGCCGCAGCCGAGCAGGAGAACGTCGACCCCAACTCCCAGTCCTGCACGGTGTCCGGATCCGAAACCTCGATGACGGTAGCGGCTTCAGTTCGTACTGAGAATAAAAGCACTTCTGCAGTGGCTAGTGCTACCACCGGCAAGAAGGAGACCCCGAAAACGCCAAAACCACGCAAAAACGCATCAAAAACGAAGGCGACTACAGCTGCAGATGCCAAAAGGGTCGATAAAGCCGCGAACCTCAAGCGCAAGGACTTTGGTAGTGTCTACACGGAGACAACTAATAAGCGTCAAGCGTTCAACGACGAGAAATTTAAGATTGAGTGGAAAGAAACGATTTTCATGGAGGAGCGGCGTGAAAAGAAGTTGGAGAGAGAAGCTCGCGCAAAGGAGCTTCAACAGCAGGAAAATATCCAGCGCATCCAATCGAAGCAGACAATGGCGCTCGAGCTTCTTAAAGCAGGCAAACCGCTGGATGAGGTTGAGAAGATAGTGAACAAGTTCTTCCCCAACCCAACCCCAACAACTACGACCAGCACCGAAGCGGAGCAGCGCGAGTAGTGCAACAACGTCCAGCTCAGCTCGTACGTTGATTTTCTTTCTCGTTTCCAGCAGCGTTCATTCATAACGTAGGACCAGGCTTAATCTTCTAATCGTACCCCAACGCCTGGCGTTTAATCATCTCGCGCTGTTGTTCAGCATTCTGGGTGGTAGGAGGAGCCCTAATGCAGCGTGAATCGTCGTCGTCTTCGTCATCGCTTTCACCTTCAGCAGCAGAGAAATCTTCACGATCTTCAGCCGTCCAGGGATCGCCCCTTTGCAGTGTAATGTTGTGGAGAAGGACACACAGCAATACGTGGTTGTTGACCTTTTCAAAGTCGTATTTGTCCTTGATCTGAGTACGAACACCGAAAAGTGAAGACCACCGGTTCTTCAGCGTTCCAATGAAGTTTTCATTCACCACTCGTGTGCTTGACAGAATGGTATTGAAGCAAGCACTTTTGGGTTGAGCGGCTCGTGGCATTTTGTACGGTGTAACCAGGCGCTCCGAGAGGGCGTATCCACTGTCACGAACTAGGTATTCACCGTCAGCGAAATACTGCTCGGGATGCTTGCCAACCAGCGAACGGGTGAAGACTATAGCATCGCCACACGAGCCTGGCCACCCCGCGTATGCGTGCAGAATGCGTTGGTCTTGGTCACAGAAAATCTGAACGTTCAACCCATAACGCTTCTTGCGCGTGAAGAAGAGATGACCATCGATGTGGGGTTTCTGGGAGAAGTTTACGTAGGTCCTGTCCACAAACCCAACGACGCCACCAAGGCCATATCGCTCACGATAAAAAGCCGACGAAGTCGCCCGCTTCGTAGCTGACGGCCACACAACAAACCGCGACTAGTGGCGGAGTAACAATTTGCGAACGCGATGAACAAACTCTGATACCGTACCAGCCCCCAGTCCATACGAGCGAGCAAGCCTCTCACAGAAATTCCCATTCCCAAACGTCCCACACCATTCCAGTGTCACGGCTAGTTTTATTGCAATATCGGGTTGTCGCTGTCTTTGTAGAAAACTGGGTCATCCACAATCAGGCTGAGTAGGTAGTCGAACGTCACTTCATCTACACGAACCGATTGCTGGAATTATTTTGGGGTTTGGTCGAAGAAATTGTATATGTGGGCAGTAGACCGGTTTTTCTTTCTGTGTGACTCCATGTATCTCGTCTGCGTTAATCCGGTATAAAGATCAGCTAGCTCGGAGACGTCAAATTCTTCTTCATCAGACATCCCCCACGCTTCGTCTCCTCCACCCAGGCCTTCATCATCTGATTCGTCCCAGCTATCGTTATCACTGTCGTCAAGCTCTTCTAGCAGAACAACCTGGAACAGCGCGCTGGATATGGCGCTGACGATTTTGCTTTTCTCGGTGGCAGGCATACTTTCACACGGGCTCTGTAACCAGCACGAGCCTCTAGTCATTGTGAGCAGGAACGTTAACAATACAGGCGAGAACTTAGTCGCTGTTCTGAGCTCCGTACCTTGTAGCGCCCTGACCGAATGCAGTGCAGCTCCAACGAGTGGAGGAGGGGGCCTCACAGCAGAAAAAGTCGCTGTGCACACGGGCAGACTAATTCACGGAGAAACTGAGCGATGGAACCCGGTGCTCGGACCGCCTATGAAAGCCAACAGATCATCGCGTTAGCTGGTGAACTCCCAGGAGCGCATCGGCAGGGCTACCTTGTGCTTCTCGGGGTGCTGATGAGCTAGGTCCGACGGCTGGGGGGGCTCGCTGCAGCGTCGATCAGAGTCAGGAAGACCAGCGCTGTTGCTGCCAGCTCGTGACGCTGTCGACTCAGTGCGGTATGCCACTCTGTGATCGACGCAAGGAAAATGTTGCACTTGAAAAGGAATTTTGAGGTTTCAGATATGGACACTCGTTTTTCGTATCATCGTTCATCTTATTTTTTGAGGTGATTTTTCGGGAGAAATGAGATGTCTGAAACCCCCTACTCATTCAGTCAGACCAGTGTAGTATTCAACGTAGGTTGGAAGATACTCAAGTACCCTGTATTCGATCGGTGTGACTTAACAAGTCACACGAAATTGCTAAATCCGGGATATCAGTAGGTAAACGATACCTACATGGATTGCAAGGACATCCGTTACACTGGGTGAGATTTTCCATTCTCATTCAGTGGTCCGGGCATGAGTTTGTATGGGTACGCTATACACCTGGGCAAGAAAGGCGTTCATTCACATCGCCTCAAACACAACTACCAGGCCACATGCAGCTCGACATATTGAAATAACAATATTTCAGAGGCTACCTGGAAGACCACAGTGTCGGTAGCGATGATGGTTAGGAATTGACCGACTTGCTGCTAGTTGTGACGGCATCAGGCTGGATGACGCGGTGAAGATTATAATTTCGGTCTGGAGCTGGACGTCACACGATGTGCTGTTGTTGATGCTGATTGTAATCTGGCGCACGGCTGCTGGTGACATGCTGCTAGGGTTAGTGCTATGTCCATTTAACAGCTCACGGGTGACACCGTGGACCAAGCTGAGTAGTCTGCGTCACTCCCAACGGTGGCGTATTGCGGCGGTGTGGAACCCGTCAGCCGGAAGGTGGGGCCTGTAGGGGGCCCACGGTGGCTTCACACGTGAAGTCATCGCACCGTATCCCACTTGAAACCAGTCCTCGGTGACGTCCGAGGTCCCAACTGGATGACATTGCCTTTTGGCAGCGCGCAACTCTGGCAGGTCACCGAGTTGTTGGGCTCGTTGCGGACATTTTCGCGCAGTCCATCCACGGCACTCGTTGTGACGCGCGGGAACACGCTGTTAGTCCCCGTGGCCTGCGCCACATGATGCACGCCGCGACGAGATGGTCCTACAAGGTGCATTCAAGGCGCGGAGAGCAGGGAAAATCGCAGTGGAGAGAACATTCAACGGATGGTCTCGGGGAGGGTAGCACCAGCGCTGGCGGGGCGCTTGCTGGTGGCCTGTAACACATTGGGAGCGAGGGAGCGCGTATCGACCCTGAAAATTACAGTGGAGAAGGCTTCGGTCTTCGGAGGGCAGGTGTAGCTGCTGGAGCGACAGGACCGCGATGCTGTCCGCGGGATTCCAAGGTAGAAGTCGAGTGGGCCGTTTCAACCATTCGGCGGGCTGTTGAGACACGTTAGCTCTGCAGTGACGGTGTGTTGTTGATCGTTGCCTACACAGATTTAAATGCTTCCAATATAGCCACAACCTTGAAATGAAATGAAATGGTGACATGCTGCTAGACGACGAATTGCTGCTAAAACTGCGGTGGTCTGGATGTTCCACTATTTGGGGCGCCTCAACGGGACGTCGAGCCACTGTTTACGATGGCGGCGATGGACGCAATGCTGCGGCGGAAGTTGACTGAATGTAGCTGGACAACACACCGCTGTTGCTGCGGATGGCATAAGGCCGGTCCGCTACTCGTTCACGGAGCTAGCTGACCTGCTGTGGTCTGGGCGATACATTGAACTGTAGCTGATGACCAAGGCTTTGAATGGCCATACGACATATGGCTGAGTCTAAATACATGTAAGGGCATTCAGAAATCAATAAGAAACCCACTGAAATAAATAAGAGTGTAAATCTCTAAATAAGGTTCTGAATTGGCCGATTTACAATCAGACTAATTCTGAGTGCTTTTCACAATAGTACTTCGATTGAATTGCCGTTACTATTGTATCCATCCAGTATCCAACCGTGTTACAGTTAACCCTTTTATGCCGAGCAATTTGAACGCTAGAACATATATCGCCACAAAAAATGCGTCCGCTGGAGACAGCAAGCCAAAGGGAAACTATTGCTTAGCTCTGCGTCACGGACTGAAAGGCGCCGGTGCGTGTCGGCGCGGCAGTTGGAGCATCCGTCGCGGCACCATCAGGTACCACCACACCAGGGGTATACGATGTCCATCCGGGTGGAATCGATGTCCAGCCTGGAGGGATTGATGTCCATCCAGGCGGAATTGACGTCCAACCAGGATATTGAGTACCAGTAGCCGTGTCCGGTGCAGGGGCAACAGGTGGAAGTGTCGATGCCGGAGTGGAAGTGGCGCTACTTGGCGCTGACGTTGACGATGGAGCAGGAGTAGCAGGTGTGTCTGTAACAACCTCCGTCTGAGAAGTGGGAGACTCTGTCGCGACCTCAGGCGCTGACGTCGTAGCATCTGGGGCCTTCGTGGGAGTTGCAGTAGTAACAGTCGGTGTTGCTGCGGTGACGACCGGAACTGCAGTCGTGATACTCGGAGTGGCGCTAGTGACCGTGGGTGCTTCCGGCGTTGTACTAGGTGCTGCTGTTGTCGTACTTGGTGTCGCCGTTGTCGCACTCGGTGCCACCGTCACCACCTTCGTCGAGCTACCACTTGAACCAGAGCCCCCGCGAGATGCCGCGTTGTACAGAGCCCACGAACGGGTGAGCCCGTCGTCCATGGTGGCCGTCGCCAGCTTCGCCA
>LGTU01001080.1:0-28455 GCA_001314425.1 Phytophthora pluvialis | reverse complement strand
TACACGTCTGTGTCAGGTCTAAAGGCTATCGCCATAGTTTCACACACTGGAAGGCAGCCGCTGTTATCACACATGCTTGGAACAGCTATACTTTTTTCCTCCTCTCCATCTTCATCAATGACCACGATTGACACCTCCACTTGGGTCTTTTCGGGTATACTCGTCACAGCCAGCTGAATGTCTCCTTGTGCACCTGGTGCCTTCGGCTTCTTGGGATAAAGAACGATGAGGTCAGCAACCTGATGGNGACCCATGAACCCTGAGCTGATGGCTTCTTGTCAGCAAATCCTGGGACCCTGCGCGAGCACTCCGCAATTATGTCACCTCGCGACATCTGCTTGCTGTCCTTCGCCCTATCCGTGATGAGGTTTATTAACCCCGGCTCGAACTCATGAGTTGGAGCTCGTTTCCCCGGATGCGCTGCTCGTCTTGAAAATGGGTCCACAGTGGTGGAGCGTAGCATATCCTCTTCATCGATATACCCCTTCAGCGTAGTGTGCGGAAACTCCAGGATCTTCGACGCGTCAGCGATGCTCCATCCGTGTGCTTTCACCGTCTCGATGATCTCGATCTTCTCGGCGATCGTTCGCTGGCGCTGCGCGTCTGCTATCCTCGATCGCGATTCGAAAATGTTTTCGGATATTCGCGACGCTCCGTTGCCGCATACTCTATAAGGTTTTTCGGCTAAAATCGACAAGGTTATTCTGGTAAATTCGTTTTTCCACCTGCATTTCAAGGTTTTTCGGCTATACCCGACAGGCCAACAATTCTCTGAGCCAATCATTCGGACACGTGGAGGGCGTAGACGGTAGACAATCCTTCATTCAGCGTTTATTGCCGTGGAGCACACGTATGCGAAGGCGAACCCTTGTATCT
Source organism: Phytophthora pluvialis (assembly GCA_001314425.1). Classification (NCBI taxonomy): domain Eukaryota; phylum Oomycota; class Peronosporomycetes; order Peronosporales; family Peronosporaceae; genus Phytophthora; species Phytophthora pluvialis. The sequence goes on along the minus strand of LGTU01001080.1, from coordinate 27,579 downwards.
CACAATGCCTAACATGTAATAGACTGCTTATTAGGTTTGATTGTGAGGTGCGCGTGATATCTCTTTGCGCCGGGTTTTGCTAGCTACGCCTACGGCTTTGACACACGTTCGAGGGCATCTTGGCGGTCAGGACCTTGAATGGCAGCAGCCCGTCGAAGCCACAGGTGCCGGGTGATCTTCGCGTTTAAGTCGCCCTACAAGTACAGCTCGTGGAGATGCTTGCGAATGGTGGTGGAGCCGCGCGACGTGATTTTGCGGGCGTTGAGATAGGCTAGCACGACTGCCTCCGCCTTTTCCCCGAACGACAGGACTTGGTCGCGGTAGTCGTCAGCGCTTGAGTCCAGCTTCAAGTCGTCGGCGACGAACGGCTTCATCAACGCGACGAGCTGCTTGGCGTTCGATCGCTGCCTCTTAGGCGCGTCTGCCATCCACTGCGGCTCCTGCGCGTACCATGCAAACCACGTCGTGTGAAGGTAAGTCACCGACGTCCGTCTGCACTTGGGTTTGTCTTCATCTTGGTTGGGTTTCTGCTGGCGCTTCTTGTTCTTGTGTTGTGCTGGCGTTCCGTCCACTTTAGATTCTAGGTTGTCTAAGCGCTCGTCTTGGCGCTTGGTTTGTGTCATTAACTGGTCAATGACACTGTGTTGATGGTCGATGATCTTGGTCTCGTTGCTTGGTTCCTTGTGCGGTGTGACAGTTTGTTCTTGGCTTGGCTGGGTGCTTCCACAGGTGGCGAGATGTGAAGACCATGCAAGAAACTCAGCCACAGACGCGCCGCCATTCAAAGCTGCCGACTCCAGTCGTCTGACGGCAAGCGCATCGGTGTCGAGCCTCTTCATCAGGGGGTAGTGCAACATGAGGTAAGCTGTGAGCACATCGGCTACTTGCTGACTCGGGTTGTACTTGGGGCTTTCCATCTTGTAGCAGGTTGTGAACAGCGAGCGTTGGAAACCAGCGATCTTCCCCGGCGTCTCCGCGTCGAATGGCTTCAACTCAAGCGCCTTGACTGCGGCCTTCGTGTCGTACCCGCTGAGTGCCTTACTGACCATGTAATCTTCTCTGCTTGTGTTGAAGATGTAGTTGAACCCCTTGTTTGTTGTCGACATATTCCAGGCCCCGCGGTCAAAGGCCCAGCGGTGTGTGAGGCCTTCACACCCGTTCGCGTGCTGTGTGCCACCGCGGCAAAACGAGTGCGACGTCAGCGGTTGAACAACTCCAGCAGCAGGCGCGACGCGGTTCAGCAGACGGCTGACGTGGGAGTATCCGTTGGGACAGCAGCGGCGGGCTTCGGATCGGCAGCGGCAGTTGGGGCGGCAGCGTCAAGAGCGGCAAATTCGTCGGGGTGGTTCAGAACTTCTACCAGCGGAGTCGCCGGCGACAGCGTGACGGCGGCTTCGACCGGGATCTCGGGCAAGTTGTCGACCAAGGTAACGGACGGAGCGGGCTGCGTGATGAGCGCCACAGCAGTCGGGTGCAGCGGGCAGGTGGCGAAGTCGGCGTCTGGGAACAGCGACAACCCCTGCTCTTCGGACGTCTTCATGCGGATGAAGCGCAGGAAGAACACCTCGGCTGCGTCAACGGAGCGGTTCTGCTTGCGGACGAGCGCCAGGTCGGAAGCTCGTCCAAACAGGTACCACAGCAGACACAACAATGCTGTGGCTTGGTAATCACTAGAGGAACATGCATTCTTATACAAATACAACATCATTTTTTNCATTGCTTAACATAGTCAAACTCTACATTTTCGCTTTTGTAGAAGGCCGTGAATGAACCTTTGGCTGTTGTCTTAGCACACTTGGTGTTGCCACACTTGAGCCCAGCTAAGCCCATCCTGGGAGGATTGGTCAGATTGGAAACAAATACGCAAGTGATATAAATGCTCGACACTTGTGGTTTGGATGGAGATACACATATTTATAGTGTCCCTCCGACCCGATACGTCGGAACGGCTGGTGTAGAGGACCTCCCAAACTCCCTGCATTATGATTGGTCAAAATGATTTGAGTAAACGCATCTGATAGGTTAATTATAAATGAAATGCGGTGATTGATCATTGCTGACCCACTGCGCTCATACAAAAATCAAGTATGGTCGGATAAGTCGTCATATTCATCCATATCAGCATCACTGAAATTTTCAATAATCCATTTATGTGCAGGTTAAAAAGGCTGTACCGCTCACTTAGCGCTTGATATTTACCTTCAACCCCCTCGGGATTTCATCTGCCCCCCCCCCCTTTCAAAACCAAACCATCCAAGCCAACCAAGCACCAACGACTGGATATGTTTTGTCCGTGCGTACCCTGCTGACGACTGCCGAAGATGTCCACATTCTGATTACAGGCGTCTTCGAAATAGACGGCCGTTTCATCCATCATTATCGTACGTCGCAGGTCCATGGTGGACTTTGCACTTTGTAGGAACGTCATGTACGAAACGGCGCGATCCACTAGCTGGGCATCTCTGAGCGTTGTGAGATTGGTGCGGCGCCGCAGGGACAGCCCATAACGGCGCATAAAGCCTGTGATCCAATGCGGGGAGGCCGTGAAGCCACCAGGGCCGGCGCTGCCGGTCCGCTGATAGTCGAACATCATCCTGACCATCGGGCCAATCCACGCACGTGTAACCTTCTCCTTCTTGATCCTCTTCGCGTCGACCTCATCGTAGAGTACCTCCTCCATTGCGCCGGAAAGAGGACGCCGGCCACCTCCTGCAAGCGTCTGCTGGATAGGTCAGCAGCTAGCAGTTTTCACGGTCACGCCACCACCGTCAAGCCATTCGCTTGATGAATCGCGTAGGAACGCCATCGCTTTCTCGTTCGATCCACCGAAGGACCTCTTGCTTGCGTCAGAAGCTGGTGGGGATTCTTGTTGACATTTTGCTGAATGAGGAAGTTCTGGGGGCTCGGATAGGTATGTAGACTGCTAGAATGGTTGGTTGTAACAGAGTTGATTAGCGAGGTAGCTTCTGGTGAGATGGTTGGTGCTAGAGTGGTTATTGCCGTCAAGGTTACATGAGGTTACTCTATGGTTACGGTGAGGTTACCCCGAGAGGGGTACAGGGTATTATTCGGGAATTTCCGTTATAATCAAGGTATCTACATGTATCAGGTACCTCTAGCAAATATTGAAGTTGGTATGTTACAAGAGATACGCAAAGAGAGTACTGTGATATTGTAAAAGGGCGACTTTCGCGTCCCTTTTGTAATCAAATGACTTATCCTTGTATAAAGTAGTTTACCTAAGTGACTCGCGAAAGAGTTAATCGGACTTCATAGTCCTATCAAGAGATCAGTATTTCGTATTATCCAAAAAGCAAAAACACTTGGGGATAGGTTTTTTGTTAACCTTACCAGAAAACCAGAGCACAACGATCCATTAATATGAGGACAGGGTTGAGGGAAATGGCCAAAACCCAGCCAAAATTCGCAAAAAACAGTCAAAGTCGGCCAAAATTCCCCTTCGCGCGTTAAGAAAACACACGTTCGTAAGTCGGGTCCGAATATCAAAATAGGGGGGGGGGTCTTTTTACCCTCGTTCCTCCCCTGATTCCTGTACTGTTCGGGACGACTCGACGCTCTCACCTGCTCTCTCGAGTATTTCATTCTCACATTCGCCGTAGACGGCGCATAACCAACGTCAACCATAGTGTGGGCTCTGCGCGACATGATCGTTACGTCCTGAGGTTTCATAACCAGCCGATCCGACACCGCCAGCACAACGCACTCATGTACGACGACGACGACACCGCCCGGCCTGGGGTTGAATGGGTTGTACAACTTTCGGCTGTCTCCCCTTTCAGTCCGCGACGGGCTCAACCGATGGTGGTCAACGCCACGACAGCGCCTTTGGTACAAAGGCTGATGATTTACCTCACTTCGGTGATTGCTACGATCAACATGGGGCTACGCCAGTATATCGCACTGGAAAGCGGTTCCCTTGCCGATAACTGAGCACGGTGCTCGGGGATACCATCACAGGTATTCTACTCGACGAACTGCTCCCTTGCCAGATAAATAGTGGGCTGAGGAATGGTATCAAGGATGCAGGCTTGCATATCCCGTACGCACGACGGGGGAGGACTTATGTCCTCGCAACTGAACTCGATCCAGTAAATCGTACGAGTTCGCGTTGCCGTGCATTCACCTGCGTGAGCAGAACATCGTTTACCGGCGCTACAGGGCTAAGATTGATCTCGGCCGGCTCCAGCTGTTGGAATAGTGAGGGCCCGTGATGAGCAGCGACGACTGCGGAACCTAGGGTAAGTGCGGCTAGTCCAACGCCAGCAGTATCAAGAATGAGAGCACATACGCGGCCAGCGCAATAATGCCAACACGACACTCGAGTGTCGTCTGCGACGCTATGGCACGTCGGACGATGACATCGTGTCTGCGCACTACAGCCTGTTCATAGCTGGAGGCTATTCACTTCGCCTGAAGCCGTATTGCAAGCAGCGAAGAAGCCTCCGCCCGCCCGTTCGCTCTCGTAACCGACATTCTTCATTACGTCCCAACAAGAGCTCCTGTTCTCTGATGATCGCGATGGTGTCTCCTGCATTGCGCCCCGTGTTTCTGTCCCATGCCGAACGCGTTTGCGTGGGTAAAGAAAGAGGCTGAGCGCCTATACCAGGTATACGCACGCATATCGGAGAATGGCGCGATAGCACGGACTAGTCGTCGGACCTGTGGAACCGTGTGTACAGTGCCTATCAGCTTCTCGCAGATGCTGGAGCTGCTGTTCGGAAATTGAAGCATTACAAGCCACCGCTGTATTCACCTCAGCGCTGGTGTCGGTATGTCTCTGATTTCTTGCCTGCAGGTTTCTTTTCATGTGACGTACACCAACGTGTAGTGGATGCCGAAAGTCTTTTGCTGGAAGAACACAAGCCGCAGGATCGAACGCACAGCCGAGCGCGTGGCAAGCACTACCAAGCAGCGATACAGCCAAAGCTGCGCAGACGCCACTCGCACGTTACGCACACCCACATTCGGTGTACGCTTAACGCCGTATGCTGCAGCCATAAAGTCCAACCCGTCTTCCATCGCCCGTAGTTATGTTTAGCGTGCATGTCCTGTTCGCAGACACAGACATAACTGATCCGAAAACAGCACGGTAGCTAAAGAAAAAAAGCCACTGGGCGAACTTTCAGTCGTACACGTGGAAAGCATCAGCGCCGAGTGATTGCCCCAAGCGTGGAAACGATTTATTTGATGTGTCGATTCCATGTTTTCAAGAATTTGAAAGAGAAATTGAATGAGTAGTCAGAATTGGGATCACTTGGCGTACAAACATATCTACGAGATGCACACACCTACAACCAGCTGGAGTACCAAGCTTTTCAAGTCAATGTTTTTTTAAAGTGGTTTAGGGCGGTCCACGCGATGATTTCACCAACTATTTCAGCAACAGCCGCTTGTGTACATTTGAGACGGTGTCATACCAAAGAATTCTAAACCACCTCGGTACGAATCGCGAATTAAGTACACGTTATCAAAAGGCGTGTCTTGCGCTCATTTTGAGTCTTTGTTTATCAAGTGATGACAAATATTCGAGGAGAAACAGTAGCCCGAAAACAATATCTCCATTTTCAAGACTTCAAAATGGGGCTATGTTTTGTAGAACTGTGGTAGCAATTTTTCTTCCACGTTCGTGAAATCTATATTATCGGAAAGCTCGTGTTAAATGCCATCTAGTTAGAGTGTTTAAAATCTTTTGACGAGTAAAAAACATTTCTGAATCCTGAATATTCGATTATGTACGAAACGAATATAGGTCGCCTTTGAAGGCGATTATCTCGATAACTCTAAATAGTGGATAAGTATCACGTGGTACGATGCCGTCTCGTTTTCAAAATTTGAGAACGAGTGATTTTGGCGCAAAATATGTCGCTACTATGCAAGCATCAGTCACTATGAGCTTCGCCTTTTGCAAACACCGTTTAACCTGAGTGAGAAGTTTGTTACGCGTGCTAACCAATTAACCCAATCTTGTGGTTACAGAGTGACAGTAAGAAGTCAGATTTTTGCAGGATGGTCTCCATCACGAGTCGAATTTTGCGACGGATCACCTGTCCTGCAAAAGAATGGAATATTTGAGTTTTTCTGGCGTGTTCTAACATGCTGCCAATTTTATGGGAGTCAGATCAACCCTCGTTTCAATTTGAAAAATACAGGACTCACCGTCCTGGACGTATAATACAAACACGTGCACAAGTCCTGAAAATTCAGTCCTTTATGGCTTTATCAATGAAGCGTTGTTCCTAAGTTGAGAGTGGATATAGTAATTCACAAAGCGCTGAACAACTTAAGGGTCTCTTGGTCGAGTGCGAAACAGCTCATCATACCGTTGTGAATTCTAGATGACTTTGGACTTTGCGCCGCCAGATCCGTGGCAAAGGCTTTCATTGGGGGTCATCCTGCAAGCTGGTTCAATGCCCTGATGTGACGTTAGCTGGCTTCCTCGCTCTTCTACGGTTGGGATGCTTCGAGCGAAGCCGAGCAGGACGAAGTTGACTTCAGCCTCGACGAGTTTCACGATGCCCTCGATGACATTGCTCAGATTGATGAGTAAGCAAGGCAGAAGTAGACTGTAACCACGAGTAATACAGTGTAACCCCTCGTGAGTGGGTGGGGGTACAATTTAATAGTATCCCGGGTATTATTCGGGAATTTCCGTTAGTATACCAAAATGATTAGTGATCATACAGTTTCTATTATGTTATAAAAGATGGTGTATACTAGCTTGAACTTGTGCAAAAAGGCTCAGAATGCGCCCTTTAAGAGGCCGATTTCGTACCGTGGTTCGCGAGTCAAGTAAAGGTAATCTGGCATGCAAAGTTACACAAGATTCTCCGCGTCGAAACACAGAAGGCCATGGGTGATACTCATGTATTGTGTTGCATCTGAAAACACAATTGAGGCCACCTATGGATCTGTAAGCTCAGCTTTCATGGGGCTGAGCGCTCGAGAGTCAATTTACTTGTGTTGGTTTAGCTGAGAATACGCGAGGTGGCCACCATACGTGTACACGTAAGTTAATGTAACGTACTGTACATACAGAGCGAAATCCTTTACGCTCGGAACTACTCCATTTAGGTACGAAATGCAGCAGAATAAAACTACGGGAATTATAGTTCAAAAGAGGGAGGGGTCATGCTTGGGGTCCAAGACTTGTCAATGCCTGCGGTTTAACATCCGTGTGTGGAGCACGCGGTGTTAAATCCAGGACCTAGCAGTGTCGCTCTACCAAGTGGAGGCGAAGCTTGCAAGCCGCAGCGTGCTTAAGGTTCTGTCACCAACGAGCGCAGCGAGCTGCCAGGGTTTCTTGGGACCACGCGGAGTGCGTAGCATGACGGTATCTTGAAACCCATGCCATCCGTCATCACTGGTTTATCTTATATATCCGTTAAGGCACGAAAATGTTAAAACATAATTAGCTTAAGTGATTTGCATCCCTAATCTGTTTAGGAAACAAGCGAACAAATTTTTTCAGCAAGAGAGCCATATCTTCTCATAATTTTGCACACATGGAAACTCACAATATGAATTTATTATTATTATGAGGTACTCCACCACCACGCATCGAAGGGTGTGTATCTGTAACGGGGTTACACGAAGGTCGCACGGAGTGTAGCCACACTACGTGCCACCTTGACGGAAGGGGTACTTGGTACCACTTNTAGTTAGAGTCATACATTTACACCACAGGCGGATTTGCCGCAGATAAGCAAACAACTAACAGTTCAGGTTCAGCATCAAAGAGTGTATTTACCTTGGGTTAGGAATACTGACTCTTTAAGTCTCTAGTTAGTTATACTAGAGTGATCTAAGCCTCTGCGGAGACTTAGGGGTTCGGAGAACCGCCAGCTGAGACTCGGAGAGTCATATGACGCACTACGCTACGCAGCCCCGCTGCAGTATCCATTCATACCAGTCTTTTTATGGCGCGCCCTAGGCATGACCTTGCCGCACTTGGCAGGATGGAATAAGGGAGGATCCGAGGAAGGAGGTAGAAGGAAAATTGTAAAGTAAGTTCATTGATATGAGGCTTAGCGAAAACGGGGAGCCTCCAGTAGCGGTGGAGGCTAGCAACATGGGCACCTCAGCGTCACCAATCTAGACTCCTTCTAATCTGAAGACCTAGACTGGTAATTACGCCTGATAGTTTTTACAAATATGGTGTGCAAGTTGTGTGTCGATACTAACATTCACAGGGAAAGTTTTACCTAACTCATGAACCCCTTGTAATTTACATGGGTTCTCAAGTCGTAAAGAAGCCCGATAAACTGCAGAAAGGCACAATAATAACCTTCACTCCGCATTATGATGTAGTTTAGGTTCTGAAATTGAAGCTGCATAGGATGGCCGTCATGTTGTCCGCTTGGTCCCCAAAATAGCTGCTGGCGCGCTGCAGGTTGGCGTTCATGAGCGTGGAGACTATGGCATCCACAGGGGCATCATCGGGGGCCACTTCGCTTTGCTGCTGCAGACTCTTGTCGCGGTTCGCATCGCTGAGGAAGGAGTGCAGGTCACGGTATTTCCAGTTGTCCCAGATCCCGTCGGACGCCACCACCAGCATGAAGCTGTGCTCGCTCTGATCCTCGTCGCTGTTGTTCGAGGCGCAGCTCGTCCTGACTTCGTCGTCGTCGCATATACCGCTGCCGTGGTAGCCTTCTTGGTTGTCTTCTGTGAGTCCGAGATCTCTGGAAACGACGCGCTCGAGCGAGAGCTCCATCACAGTGGGCTCGCAGCTGACGCCGTAGCTGTGCATGTGGAAGTCGCCGAGTGAGCGCGTGAATGCCAGCGCGTCGGGGAACAGTGAATTGAACGGCGTGGCAACTACAGTCGCCCATTCGTCGCGGACGTTCTTGTAGTAGTCGCCTCTTGGGTTGTGGTGCAGGTCGCCTTTGCTGGTCATGGTGAAGACGGGTAGTCGTCGGCTTTTCGGCTCCGAGCTGTCGTACACAAAGCGCAGAACTGGTAGTGTTTGGTCGAGAGAGCTACGCCGGGCGGATCGCGCGCGGAAGAACTCGGCTGTGCTTTCAGGACTGTGGTTCCCGGATATCAGCAGGAGATTAGATCTCGGCGAGCGATTGTTGTCCAGCTCGTCTTCATCTCGAGTGGATCCATCATGGAGCGCCTTGTTTTGCCGGTGCACCTCGGCGCCATCGTTTCCGTACACTTTCACGTCAGCTGCACACAGAGCAGGGCCCATTGAAGCCAGCAAGACAGCCGAGTCGCCCACGTTCGACGAGTAGATCTTCTGACCGCCGTTCATGACCACCACAACAGTCGCCGTGGTGCCGCCGCGAGCACTCGCCACAGTTCCCGTGTGTCGATTGTGGCGCACCAGGAAGCCTTCGGGCTGCTGCTCCTCCACCGAGTGTCCAGCTCGTTCATATAGATCTCGCAGCATGTACTTGAGCACGTGGTGGCACGAAGCGAACAGGTGCCGGAAGAATTCCTCCGGGTCGCGCTCCAGCTTCGCGTAGTCTTCGTGCGAATAGCCCTGGAATTGCGCCTCGAAGTATCGTTTGGCTGCTTGGGCCACGTCACCGCCGGTGTCTCTCCCGTGGCCGTCGAAGAGCCCCAACACCAAGGTGGCGTTCTTGGGGTCGTAGAAGGTGAAGAAGGCGTCCTGGTTCTCGCGGTTGCTGGCGCCGCCGATGTTGCTGATCCCGCTCACGGCCGCGCTCGCAGTCAGCCCGGAGCCTTGCCACTGCGACTGGAAGCAGATCGGGTACGAGGACATCGTGCGGCTCCAACTGCAAGATTGAAAAGTGAGGAACGGCATTGTGAAAGCCGTCGAGGCGCCAGATTTAGCCGTTATCCTCCTGTGCGAGCACTGTTCCGCCGTCTCGTTGAAGTGGATTCCAAGCGCCATTTGCTCAGCGTTAATCTGTGATCCTTGCCGGTTGCTGGATTTGATGGCCCAGCCCAGCAGCGCGCATGGTACCAGTCCAGAGCAATGCGGCCAAGCGCATTTTATATTTGCAGCAATTCTTATCCACGCAGCATCTATCTTTGAGGAGGAAGGGGATACCTACGCCGACGCCGTGATCTTGGTCTTGATGTAGTGCAGCAGCACGGCGGCCGGGCGCCGCTCGAAGTCCTGCAGCGTCTCGTGGCTCGAGAGCACCTGGTCGCCGTTTAGGCGGTTAAGCAGGGTCACGCAGACCACCGCAACGGGGATGTTGAGCTTGTGGCAGAAGCCGGCCATCAGGCGCGCCTCCATCTCGATGTTGCGCACGCCGGCGTCGGCCAGCTTCTGCAGGAAGGCCATCTTGTCCTCGAGCGTGTACTCGCAGATGGCGCCGTCCAGGCGGCCCTGGCCCTCGTAGAAGTCGTTGCAGCTGAGCGTTTTGCCCACCGCGTAGGGCAGGCCCACCTCCTTGGCCGCGGCGATGATCTCCTCGCGCACCTCGGGCGAGCAGATGGACGGACGCAACACCGTGGAGCCGAGCACGGCCACCTCGTCGAAGGACTCCATCCTGTTGTTCACGCCCTCGGACGTGATGACGACAGTGCCGGGCTCGACGCCGACGCCGCCGCTCGTGCCCATGCGGATGTAGGTGGCGTCGTGCGCGCCAGCGTACTCGAGCAGCTTGGTGACCTCGTGCAGCAGGATGGATATGGACGGCATGCCGATACCATGGTTGGCCACGAGCACGGGGCCCACCTTGTAGAACGTGTAGCGCGAGGTGCTGCCGATCGGGGCAAGCTGGTACCCGTAGGGCGTGGCGACACCCAGCTCCTTGGCCACCGAGTGCGCGAAGTGGGTCATACGCTCGGCGCTGCCGCCCGTGACGAAGAACTTGACGTCGCCGAAGGTGGCGACCACATGCCGCCGCTCCTCCTGCGAGCACGTGAGCCCGATGTGGAATAGCACGTCCGAGTGCATCTCGCGGAGGTGGCTGTTGCGCACGTGGACCTGCGGAGCCGTGGCGGCGTCGGCGGCAACTGCGTGCATGTTGGGGGCCATCTTGACGTGGGAGCTTGACGGGCTGGACTTGGGGATATTGGATACTGATGCTCGTCCAGGCGGCATCAATGCTTGGCGGCGTCATCGGGTCTTATGCATTCATGCTTGCAGTTGCGTGCACGTAGCACCGGATTTGGTGCACCTACTGAGTTCAAGACTAATGTGCTGAATGATAATGTCATATTCAGAAGGTAAGCATACGACGCGCACCAAGTTGTAGACGAATACCACGATACCGTAGTCCGCAACGCTTGCCAAGCAAATTTACGTCCGAAACAGTCGATGCGTCTGCAACCGAGGCAGTAAGGCGAGCGGAGCTGACGTGCGCGGGTTAGTATCGCCGTGCTCACGTGTGCCAAGAGACGCTGCGCATGAAGCAATTGCATCGTACAATCCGTCCTTGTATTGAGAATCTCAATTTGAGATTCGGCTCTCTTTCCACTTCCTTCGAGGGGTCTGCAGCGAGCACGAATCTTACTCACCAAAGTTTTCGTACATGGTCATGGCCACCGCCTCCACTGCGCGACCGAACGCCTCGAGTGCGTGCTGAATCTTCACCAGGCGACTCGCGAGCGCCATGAACGGGTCGTCCAGCGCGCGCTCCTCCCAGAAACCGTACTCGGTCTTCTCGATCTGGTTGATGTCGATGTCTGCGAGGTGGTCGAGTCCCGAGCTCAGACTCACGCCCACCGCGACCAGCGTGCCCACCCGGAAGGCCCACCAGAAGTCCTCCGAGCTGTAGTACAAGTAGCTCGTCGACAGCGTCCAGCAGAGCATCTCCACCAAGGACCGGAACGAGTGCTCCTGCCAGTTTCGTTTGACATTCGTGAACCGCGACTGCAGTGTGAGTCCCACCCGCCGCGTAGGTAACCAAAGGCAGAAGAACTCGGCCGTAACCACGAAGGCCACGCCCGTGCACGCCGTCAGCAGGGCAAAGAACTTGACATCATGAAAGTTCTCCCACAGTGAACGTACTGCTACGACGCCAAGGTAGCCGAACACCAAGTTCTTGATGAGCGTGATCTCCTGTCCGTCCGTCGGTGCCTTGCCGTTCTTGGGCACGTCAAAGCCAAGTCGTTGCAGCAGGTCGCCGCCTCCTGGCTGGTTGCGGATAACGCGTGCCAGACCGCGCACGAACTGCAACACGACCTCGTCGCACACCGACATCATGGCGCCGACGAAGGTGCCGACTTCCAAGGCCAGCAGCAGATCGCCATACAACGAGTAGGTCGCGTACGTGACGCTGGTCCAGCATACCACCTCCAGGAAGGACTGCAACGTCTTCGTGGCCCAGTTGAAGCGCACGTCCGTGAACCGCTGCACGAGTGCCGCGGCGATCTGCGGCGCCATGCGCACGGGGAAGCTGCCGCAGAAGTGCAGCACAGACTCGGACAGCGCGTCCGTGCTGGGCATAAACTTGCAGTAGTAGTCGCTGTCGCTCAGGATCTCCTGGGTGGCGTCGTCTCCAGGGTAGAGGATCTCGTACTCGCTCTCGGAGTCGCTGCTGCTGCAGTCGCTCTCTGCCGTCTGCAGGCAATAGGAGGAGACACAAGAAACGCGTTAGCAGCGACCCTTCCCCGACGACGTTCTGCTGCTGCAGTATAATAGCTTGCCTTGCCGGGGGTCTCTCGACAGCTAGTGTCGTTGCCGGCTGCGTCCGGCGCTGCTGGGCGGAGCGCCGCCATCTCCGTCGTCATGGGTGTATCGCTCTTCTCGCTGTTGTTCCTCGACTATGTCGCTTCGAGGCGCACGACTCTTGAAGGCAGAGAAGTTTTCTCAGGCATACTGAAATCATTGTCAGTGCACTGAAATGACAGCTCCTAACTAGTGTGCACAACTTCAGCAATACACCTTGTATCCATCTCCTTTCGATAGACTTGTGATTTAGATCCAAGCAGCCGCCAGAGACGTTCTCGCCGGCTGCAGCAGCCCGAGCCCCGACGATGGAAGACGACGACACCACGCCCGAGGTGACTTCCGCGCCGATCAACGGCCCGGCGCAGAGCCGCAGCGAGCGCCACCTCTCGGCGGGCGCCATGAATTTGGCGCTGCACGATGACCAGTGGACCTTCGAGTCGCCCGTGTCGCCGCAGCCAGGCCAGCCGCTGGTGGTGCGCCCGGGTACGTACCGCTACCTGAAGGGTGCGGAGCTGGAGGGCGCCACCTACGACTTCGCCATCGTGACCCGCAGACGCTCGAGCAAGAAGAAGGAGGAGAAGAAGGCGACGACGGACATCGACGTGGCTGTGGACATCAGCGCCGGGGTGGAAGGCAGACTCATCGAGAAGCTGGTGGCCAGCGGCCTGGACGTCGACGTGCTGGAGGGAGACTTTAGTGTGGTGGAGGCCGACGGCAAGAAGGCCAGCAAGTACTTTGTGCTGCTCATCCGCGGGAACGACGAGGCGCTGGCCATCTACGGACGGAGATTGAGGGTCCAGACGTGGCTGCGCAGTGGCAACTCGCGTGAAGTGGACTCGGTGGTGCAGAGCAGCCCTATTGTCACTCCTGCTGAGAGGATCCAAGTGATCGACCATATTATTAGAGAGACGGCCAAGATCACGGAAGACCATCCCAATGTGCGATCGATTTTTCCTGTTCATGACCCTGCTACCAACAGATACTTGTTGAAGACGTTCATCGGAACGCAGAAGCTGGAGTTTCTGTCGGAGAATTTTTTGCGGAAAGTGCGGGCCCACTTTGGTGAGAAGGTCGGGTACTACTTCGCATTCATGGATTTCTACAATAAGGCGCTGGTGCCGATCGCTCTGCTGGGCGTGCTGTTGACGTGTTTGCGCGGTGTCATGGGCACTCCCGTGTACATGCGCGTGCTTGTGGGGTGGGCGGTGCTCATTTCGGTGGTATGGAGCTACGGGTTCCTTAAGGCCTGGTCGCGTCGCAATAACGAACTCAATCACATTTGGGCGAACAACATCGAAACCAACACGATCGTGTACCGCAACCCGAACTTCCGTGGTGACGCGTTTGTGAATCCCGTCACGGGTTTGCCGGATCAATACTACCCGAGTTGGAAACGATATCCGAAGTATTTGGCCGCGGTAACCTTCATGGTGGTGCAGATCTCCATCATGATGTTCGTTATCGCTATTTGGATTACCGCGTTTGAAGTACTGAAAGTGCGCTATCCGGACAGAGGGATTTTCTCGGCGCAGTGGTTCTACATCCTAGGCGGTGGCATCTTGTACGGTTTGTTCGTCGATATTATCCAGTGGAGTGTGTTTGTGACGAAGGCCGCGCGCATGCTCACACAGTGGGAGAACTGGAAGACTATTGAGCAGTTCGAGAAATCTATGATTCGCAAGCTGTTTCTCATGGACTTCCTCAACTACTACACGTGGTTCTTCCTGTTAGCCTTCGTGTACGTGATTCCTGGTGCTGGTGATACGATCACCAACTTCCTCAACACGCTGATTTGGAAAGACCCAGCTAACTGCTGTTTTGGACCATACATGGATCGTTCGGGATACTACTGTGACTCCTGTCCTCCAGCGTGGAACGAAATGGGTCTCCGCGAAACTCGTTGTATCCCATGTCGTGGATGGGTAACCTTCGACATCAACCACCTCGACTTGGAGACGCTTTTCCTTACCCCCATCATAATTACTCAGTTGCTGAACTTGCTGATTGCTGTCGCCGTTCCATGGATTCACCGCAAGCACTACGAGCAGCGGCTGCGTGGCACTGATCGCAAGGTTATGGCCATGGTCAAGGCGCAAGGGGAACGCCACCTTCTCGCGGAAATGTCTTACCGAAATGAGGACTCCGAAAATACGCGCAGTCACGATGTGAACAACCGCGATAATGCTGCTGCTCGAAGCAGTGGTAACCTCGCACATCTACTGAATCGGTCGTCGGCGCGGTACTTGGAGAACAGTGATCGTGAGGTGGAAGTTCTCAATGCGAAGGCACGTGCGATTCTGTTTGAAAGTGAGCAGGAGAACTACGATCCATACGATGACTACCATCACATGACGGTGCAGTTTGGCTTTGTGGTCATGTTCTCGATGTTGTGGCCGTTCATGCCTGCTGCATGTATGATCGTGAACGCTCTCAAGACCCGTGGTGATGGATTCCGGCTGTGCCGAACCAACCGGCGTCCGTTCCCGCGCAAGGCGAACGGCATCGGCGAGTGGCACAACATGCTTCACTTCATTGCGCTTACCGGCGTGATCGTCAACATCGGTCTCGTCTTCATCTCCACCGGTGCCATGGAGTTCTACTCGCCGTCCTGCTCGAAGCAGATCACTTACGCCATGGGCAGCGATTTCTCTCACTTCCGCTTCGGCCCGGATTTCGCGTGCTTCTCGCTCACCACGCGCATGGTCATGATTCTTGTGAGTGAGCATCTGTCGCTGCTGCTGATCTGGTCCTTCTGGAAGATCATCCGCAGCGTCCCGGCGAAGGTCCAACTCGATATGTTGCGTCACGAGTACGCCTTCAAGTCCCAGCTGTACGAACGCGCGGCGAAGAAGGCGAGCACGACCGCAGCTTCGTTGGCCGCTTCGGCAGCGCTGCCTGCTCGTGGTGGGGGCGGCAGCACGGATACGCTGTACACAGCCACGGTGGTGAGTGCGCCGACGACACCCGTCGGAGTCTCGCAGCGTGGCGGCCTGTTCGCCGGGTCGAAGGAGGAGAAGGAGCCGCTCCTGTCGACCAAGCGGCTGGCGCAGACCTGGGACTCGGCCAAGTCGCCGCACTCGAACCAGGACGACGCGTGAGCGAGCGAGCCGCTGGCATCGACACAGATGTCTTATCTATGAAAGTCTATAGCTGCGGATCGATGTTGTTAGGCCAGGAGGAGCCTGGCGCTCGGCTAGTTGAGGCTGCTAAATAACGTGTTTGCATCCGAGTTTACCAGGGTCGATTTGCATGTGTTGCGCGGCATAAGCTGCTTCGCTCGACCACCAGACGCCGGAAAATGGGGCACAGCTGGCGAGCGTGAACGTGCCTCGAGGTAGAGGAAACCGCCTGACGTGAACTTGTGGTCTAATCGACACGAGGAGGTTCATTGTACAGCGTTATTCGTGAATCAAACAGCATCAGTATCCCTTTAATTCTCACATGAATATATATTTATACGGGTCAGATAGCTCCGAATACGGGTTCTCGATATTCTATTATACGAATGGTATCTGTTTTCAAGCTCAAACAAATCGAGAGGCTCCACTGTACTATCTTCCACCTCCGTACCGTCCGAGTGCGGACTCCGACCGACTCTCTCACTCTCGAATTGCTCCGGAAGCGTCAAGAAGAACTCGCAAGAACCTCTCGCAAGCATGTCCCTTCGCGCACCCGTGCAGGCCCGCGGCGGCGGCTACGGCCTGGACGCCGAGCTGGCGCGCAAGGCGGCCGAGCGCTACGACTACGACGTGGAGAACGAGGCGCGCGCGTGGCTCGAGGCCCTCTCGGAGATGCAGATCGGCGACGACTTCGGCGAGGGCCTGCGCGACGGCGTGGTCCTCTGCACCGCGGCCAACAAGGTCCACCCGGGCGTCGTCAAGCGCATGGAGACCAAATCCAAGATGCCCTTCAAGCTTATGGAGAACGTGTCGGCCTTCCTCAAGGCCTGCCGCGTCATGGGCGTCAACGAGTTCGACCTGTTCGAGACCGTGGACCTGTTCGAGCTCAAGGACCTCGGCAACGTCGTGCGTTGCATCTTCGCGCTGGGCCGCGCCGTGCAGCGCAACTACCCGGGTTTCACGGGCCCCTCGCTCGGCGTAAGAGAGAGCAGCAAGAACCAGCGCTCGTTCACGTCCGACCAGCTCGCGGGCGGCAAGAACATCCCAGCGCAGCAGACGCTAGGCAGCTTCCGCACCATGAAGCGCCAGACCACGTCCCATACGAACAACGTCATGCTCGGCGCGGACGCTGCCCAAAGCGGCTACCGCGCGCCGCCTCCGCCGCCACCTCCGTCGGCCGAGAAGATCGAGCAGTTGTCGCGCTACCGCAAGGCCGACCAGCTGACGACATTCGACGCGCAGCCTGATGGCGAGATGTCTCCTACGAAGCACGCACCGACAAAGGAGGAAGTCGCTGCGACGGTGGCTGAACTTACTGACGATGTAGACAAGACGACGCTGGTCGGCGAGAAATTCGCCTCTTCCATTCCTGGCTTGAACAGCGTGGCTACTCGCTCTGGACCCACTGCTGAAGATGAGGCCCAAGAGTGGATTGAGTCGATGCTGGGCGAGAAGTTCCTGACGAGCTTTGGCGACAGCTTGAAGGACGGCGTGATGCTGTGCACGCTGATGAACAAGATTAAGCCTGGTCTGATTCCGCGCGTCCAGACGTCGTCGATGCCCTTCAAGCAGATGGAGAACGTTAGCGCTTTCGTGCGCGCGTGCCGCAGCATTGGCGTGGCGGAGTTCGATCTGTTCGAGACAGTCGACCTGTACAACCAGAAGAACCTGGGGCAGGTTGCGCAGTGCATCCATGCGCTGGGCCGTACGATTCAGAAGACAATGCCCAACTACGATGGACCACTTCTTGGCGTGAAGGAGTCCACAGTGAATCTGCGTCAGTTTACGGAGGCTCAGCTTCGCGAGGCTGCTGCAGCCGTGCCTGTGCTTGCAAATGCCAGTCAGTCGGTTATGGAACGTCGTCCTTTTGACCATTCTGCATCGATCACTTACCGCTACGACACAGCTGCAAATGCAGCCGCTGTCGCTGACCAGGCAGGCAATGAAAAGAAGTCGCCGAAGACGGTTGAGCCGGAGACCCCTGCCGAGTCCGAGTCTACGAAGGTTGAAGCCGAAAAAACACCTGCGCCGGAGCCGAAAACAGCGGAAGCGGAGGTTGAGTCGACTCCGCAGGTGGAGAAGGAAGAGCCGGCTAAGTCTCAGGGGCCTAGCTGGTTGGCACAGCGGGTGGCATCCCTCAATTCGGTGAGCTCCGGAAGCGTTGCGAAGCCGAACCTACCTGTCGGAGCCTCCTCTTCCGTGCTGCCGACGCGTACTGTCTGGAACTAAGTGGCTATTTGCACACTGTGACGTCTCACTGTGCTTTCGTTGATGGAGCCCTAGTGAAGAGATTGCTGTGTATTTGCGTGTGTAAGATATTCGACGACAGACGGTAGCTCACCCTTCGCTAAATGATTTGCTACGCTAGCGAACACTTTGCTACCGCCATTCCGGCCTTCTTGTTTTTATCGGGTTGTACATGTATAAGCACTCTAAACCGCCGACATGTATGCTGAGTAGTATTTTCTATGAGTACAACTCCGCCACCTTAGTGAGCAGACCCGTGCATGGCTTGTCGATGCGCAAGCTGCACAGCTCGTCCGCACGCGTGGGCCCCAAATTCACGATGGCGATTGGGATCTTGCGAGCATGCGCGTGGTTGATGAGACGCATCGCCGAGAAAACCTTCAACGATGAGCCCACGACCAGCAACGCGTTGGCATCGCTCACGCGCTCCAGTGCAGTCGTTCTCGTAGCCACCGGCATGTTCTCGCCAAAGAAGACGACCCTGAAACAACATACAGCAATAAGCAAGTGAGCGAGACGCCGCAGTATCACGATGAAACGCAGCGTTCGTACCTGGGTTTCACGATGCCGCCGCACTTGCTGCACGCAGGGTAGACGAAGTCGTCGTAGTTCCACGAGATGTCAACATCACCGTCCGGGTTCACTTTGTCACTGGACGCCACGTCTCCAGTCTCCTTGTCTGGATGTTCGATCGACCAGTTAGCAACGGTGGGGTTCAGCTCCGCCAGCGCTTCCTGGTAGCTCTGACGGGGAGTCACGTGGCCGCAGCCCTGACACTCCACCTCATGCAGCGACCCGTGCATCTCCACGACGCTGTGCGATCCGCTCTTGGTGTGTAGGCGATCCACGTTCTGCGTGAGGATGCTGGAGACCGCGCCGGCACGTTGCAGCTCCGTCAGCGCGTGGTGCGAGCCGTTGGGCTGCGTGTTCAGGATCTTGGGCCAGCCGAGGAAGCTGCGCGCCCAGTAGCGCTGACGGTACGTGTGCGCTCCAATGAACTGGCCACGTCGAATGCATAACAGTAAGGTTAGTACTGATAGCAGAGTAATATGGGGCAAGGGGGTCAACCAAGTTCAGGGACCTCCTGGAACTGAATGGGGCGAAAATCCTTATTACGGTTGTACACTCCGTTGGGGCCTCGGTAGTCGGGGATGCCCGAGTCTGTCGAGATGCCAGCGCCCGTCAGCACCATCGTCTTACCCCGGCCGGCCTCCAGGAACTTGCGCAGCCGTGCGGCATCGCCGGCGGAGGCGTGGGCCACGGCCTTCGCTGCCTGGGACTGCATGTTCGCGGGAATTGTCGACTCTTGGCTTTGTAATATAATATATGTGCATGCTCATATGCTAGTTTAGTTGAAATTAATGTGGCTACGTAGCATAATTAAATCTCCACTTACGTAATTTTCAAAACGTCGGCTTCAACAGCATTCACTCCTCATTCCGCGTTCGGGACGCGCACTCAGAGGAAGCTTGTCTTGGAGCCTGTCGCGAGAGGTATGACGGTCAACAGTGAGAGGACGTGGTGAAGCTAATATGTCTCTATGATGTAGCACAATGGCAGGAGGAAGACCAAGATCTGCAGTGTGGCGCAATTTTGACAAAATAGCGGGAACGAAGGACGTGGTGTGCAAGAAATGCTCCCAGTTAATTCCCAACGCGAAGGTGGAGAAGCTGGATCGTCACATTCTGAGAAACTGTGATCGCTGGATGGAGAAGGAGGGGGGCGCTTTCAATTTAGCTGCTGCCCAGGAGCGACGGCCCAAGACGAACCGAGTCAGCCTTGATCCAACTGCGGCACGCGTTGAAGATGATGGTAGCAGCAGCTGCTGCAGGAACATCTCCACCAGGATGACTCAAGCCGACTTCAACAAACTTGTTGCCAACTATATTTTCAGTTCTGGAGCTGCATTTCGAACTGTGGAGCGACCAAGCTTCGTGAAGTTGGTAACAGAGGGCCATCCCGGCCTGACGGTGCCATCGCGTGCACTGGTTGCTGGTAGTCTCCTAAATGCTGCAAACGATGACGAAATGGAAAAACTGGTCGACGAGATAAAAGATCTCCCTTTCGTCGCGTTGACTATTGACGGCTGTACAGCCGTGAACCACGAGAAGAAAATCAACTTTATACTGGTTGCGCCAAACATGAAACCAAAGACGTGGAAGGTTGTTGCAACTGGATCAGATTCACAGACCGGTGAATACATCGCTAGGCTCACTATTGATGTGGTCCAAGAGGTGAATGCTGCGGTTGGCAGGAACGGCTTCGTCACTGGTATAATTACCGACAACGCCAAGGCAATGCAAGCAGCATGGACAATCTTGGAGAGAGACGAGGGGATGCTTTGCGCCGGGTGCGGGGCCCACACGATGAACCTTCTCCTTGAAGAAATCGGAGATCTGGTGCCAGTGAAGGATGCTGTCGAGAAAGCTACGCGGGTGGCAAATTTCTTCCTTGCCCGTCATATCCTTCTCGCCAGATTTGAAAAAGAACGACAAACTGTCGTCAAGTGTCAGGGAGACCACGCCTTCAATAAGACGCTCTCCCTTCCAGTAGCGACCCGCTGGTACTCTACCTACAACTGTCTCGTCAATGTCATTCAAAACCGAGATTCGATTGCGGGCGTGTTCCAGGACAAGGAGTTCATAGCCCAGTACAAAACCAAGCAGAAGAAGAAGAAAAGTATTGCTGGCAAGCGAAAGCGCGGAACAACGAGTGCGGCAACGACAACCGACTATGTCGCCATCGACCGCATTGTGCAGGACGATAGTTTTTGGAAGCTCGGAAAACAAGTCATGAAACTCTTGGCTTCAATTATCAAGAAGATTGGCCTTTTGGGGGCCGACGGCTGCTCTGTGGGAATGGTATATTGGAGTTTTGTGGATCTACTCAAGAAGCCTGTGTATTTCAATCCTCAATTCTTGAATGACACGGCTAGCAGTATCCTGGAATGCATCGAAGAACGCTGGGAGTTCCTTCACACTGATACAATGGCAGTAGCATTTTTGCTAGATCCAACGAAAGATCCTGATGATTTTGTGGAGGGGTACCTAGTGAAGGCACTGGGACACGTCCGTGAAGTCGCAGCTCGACTCCAATATACTAAGGAGGAACAGTATGCTGCTTTCCGCGAGGCCGGGATTTCCCTTAATACAAAATTGGATAAAAAGAAGTATGGACGATCACTAGACACTCAAGGCATAGCGCCTCTAGTGGTGGGGGCTCCAGCGAGTGACGTACCCCGCACTGTTTGATATCGCGCGCCGAGTTTTCACGATGCCGACATCATCAGCTGCCGCAGAAAGAAGTTGGAGCATGTACAAGTTCATCCACTCCAGACTGCGAAATCAGCTATTATCCAAGACCATGCAGAAGCTTCTGTTCGTCTACTGCAATCGGATCGGAAGGGATGGCATTCCAGCCGTGGTGTACGACCCATCGACGTTTGCAGAGTGGAGCGGAGACGAAGAAAGTGAGGATGACGGCGATCCAATCGACGGTTTTGATGCCGAACGTTGGTCCAGAGATAACGACAACTGCTTCGAGTACGAAGATTCCCAAGACAATTGAGGTCGATTCGCTCACTCGTCCTTCAGTCTAGGAACACAAGTTTTGTTTTAATTTAATACAACATCATGCGTTTGATGCGTCTCATCGGTTTCCCGCATTATATGTGTTATCAATGCGCTGCCATCACATCTACTTCGAGCTGTTGGTCGATGTTCATTTTTACGAAGTCCATGGCTTTTCGCCGCAGATTAATCCGGATCGATCTGATTTATCTACCAAAAAAACTGGTTTTCGCCGCGGCAAAACCAACACTACTTCGCGGCAAAGCAAAGGAACTTGAAAACTTCTTATGCTCAATCCACCATATGAGCTCGAAGGAGAAGAAGCAGAGCATTTTCACGGCGTTGGCGCTATTGATGAAGACGGACACGGCAGTGCGTCGACGCGGGACCGGGAAGCGGCTGACTTTCACCTACTACTTGCATTTGGTTGATTGCGTCTGTCGGGACGCTTGGTGCTTGGTGTACGGCGTGTCTACCGTGACAGTCACGCGCTACCGACGCCAGACTCAGGCTGGTGCCTTCTCGGTCCAGCCACAAGGAGGAAAAATGAACTTGAACGCTAGCAAGATCCAGATTCGTTGGCTCGCGCAGTGGTTCCGATCTTTTGCTGCCTCGCTCGGAGACGTGGTTCCTGTACCTGTGCGCTCTCAAGAGACGATCGACGGCGTAGTGCGGAAGCGCTACTCGGCGGAGGAGTACACGCTGCTTCCAGCCTTCTTCACATGGGATCAGCTGTACAGAACTACGTTGCTGAAAACGAGATGGCCGTCCGCATACCGCAGCCATCTACCTTTCGGAAGCTTTTGCAGAAGTGTTGCCCGCGGAGCAACGTCTGTGACGTGTGTTCCATCCTCTACTCTCGCATGAAGTCTGGTGTTACTGCAGAACTCACGGAGGAGCTCGGTGTGCACACTACAGCAGCCAAAAAGATGAGGTACGCCATTCGGGACACAAG
This sequence comes from Phytophthora pluvialis, assembly GCA_001314425.1. Classification (NCBI taxonomy): domain Eukaryota; phylum Oomycota; class Peronosporomycetes; order Peronosporales; family Peronosporaceae; genus Phytophthora; species Phytophthora pluvialis. Next base: position 5,073 of record LGTU01001080.1, on the reverse strand, counting down.
GATATTTTTGATTTGGTGGTCTAACTTGCTGTGGATACTAACAGCATTTTGTTTTATTGTTAGCATTTTGCTTACAGGAAGGAGTACAAACGCGACCTGGAAGCAGCCTCGGATGACCACGTAGTAATTGTGATCGACTTCAGCCAGAATCTCACGCTGCCCAGCCTGAGCGCGACGCCTTCCCAGTGGTATTTTATGTCGCTGGTGAACGTGTATCTCTTCGGCATCTACTACGCAAACCAGAACATTCAGTACAACTACGTTTACGAGGTGTCTGTGGCTGGCAAGGGTACAGATGAGGTGAACAGCTTGCTTTACCACTTCATCCAGAAGATCGTCATTGCCAACGGCCATCGGAAACTCACTATCTACGCCGACAACTGCGGGGGACAAAACAAGAATAACTTTGTCGTGAAGATGCTGCTGGGGCTCGCCCAAATAGGAGAGCTGGACACGATCGACCTGAAATTCTTCATCAAGGGCCACACTAAGAATGCAGTAGACCGTGGATTCGGTCACATCCGAAAGAAGTTCGCGCGCGAGGACGTGTGGACGATGGACCAATTGCTTGAAGTGGTGAACGCCGCGTCCGCCTCTGCGTTGGTGCACGTGCCAAAGGAGAACTCTGTGATGAAGGAGTTCCGGACGGCTGTCCAGGAAGCTTACAAGGACCTGAAGAGCGTGCAGAGCTATCAGCTCTTTGGCATGGCAACCTCTAATCCGGATGTGGTGTCGTGTAGACCGGGCCCAGAAAGCGACGTGGTGCTGCAAGATTTACGTCGGTCCTACGACGGCATTCCTACATCTGACGCAAAAGTGCGAGATCTCTTGAGAGCCACCTGGACATGCTGCAGCCGCCTTCGAAAAGAAACAACAAATGTATAACAAGGTGCGCCCGTATGTCCCGATGGAGTTCCGCTCGGATCCGATCTACGACGCGCCTAACGACGAAGAAGAGCAGAAGGCGAACGCGACTAAGCAGGCGCGCCGTAAGGCCGCAGCACAAAAGAAGAAAGCGACCACTACCGCAGCTGAAGCCAAAGAAACGACGTTGGTACCTGAGGGAGGAGGAACGGAAGCAAACAACGTCATCGCAGGAGAGCAGGATGTGGAAGCTGCGGAGCCCAAGACGGGCAAACAACGGCGAAAGCGTGCGAGGAAGGAGATGCAAGAGTAGGCAGCCCGAGAGTGTCAGCAGTATTTCAGAATGATCCTTCCGAGCATTTTCCAGAAATAGACATTTCGGGCCAAAATATACCCCTGACATTTTGAGATCTCGACACAAACACACAAATTTGAACAGGAAGAAGGGCACGGGAATAGGCCCAGTCGCTTTGAAATGAAAATCTGGACCGGGGCAAGCCAAAACATGTTTTTGTTTTTGAGGGCACTACATTGTTTAGAGGACCGCCGCTTGGCGAGTTCTCAACTTTTCATAGGTCTGAACGCACCAAGAGAAAGAGGAGACGCTCACCTTTCCGATGGTGTGCTTAAATCGCAAAACGCACTTAGGTTTTCGTAAGCATATTTTCGTTTGACGCGGTCTCATTTGATACCGTGCAGTAGGGCCTCGCCAACCTCGTTTCGCTTGTTTTAGTGGACCCTGCTATCGATTACTACAGGATTTGCAGAGCAAATAGCATACAAACGGCAAGAGAGCCCACTGTCACCGCGGGCACATTTGAAACGAATAAACCCATCAAACAACCATAAAACCAATCAAGCGCTTCTGATTGATCCATCAAACAGATTGGACATCACTGGGTTCACGTCCGTGTGAAATTTCGTTAGTGCATAGCTAGTTCGAGTGAACGAGTCAAAAAATGACTCATTCCACTTGAACGTGCTATGCGTAATTTTCCACATCATTCACACGCGACCAAAGAAGTTCTCCACGAGAACGCGGTCTGACGCAACATTGCCGTTGTGGACAAGCTCGTCTGCAGTGAGCTCACCATCCTTGGCTTCTTCGTCGGGTGGATGCAGCGCAACATCGATGTCGCACCTTGGTAACCCATGTCCGCAAGAAGGCCTCAATACTCTTGGTACTGACTGGACCCTCTCCGTTATCTTCAACAAGCAGCTCCTGATTGCTTTTCTTCAACATTTCCTTGGGTTCGTCGATGTGATTAGCCATAACTACTGTGATATTCGACATATCCAGTGGTGTCATTGGTCAAAAATGCCACACGACCAGGAAAAGCGACGGAAGCCTCCACTTTGTAGCCGTACAACTTGTGCTTGTTCGTATAGTAGTGCTTAGACCAGGCTTCACAAAATTGTGGAAATCAAAAAAACTAATAAAATTAAGTTAGTTTGCAGACGCTGCCGACATTGAGTTTTAGATTTCTAAGATGGGGCTCGTTCAGAGGGTCAGCGACTGGAGCTTGGCGCGCTGCTTGGCATTAAAGATACCGGCGCGTCATGCTGGTGCGGTTGTCATCCATTTCCCATTTCAAAATTGAGAAGTCCTACTCGACCGAGATCGTGTTAGCGGATGCGATCGCTAGGCCGCCGCAAAAGCAGCGCAGTCGGTTAATTCGGCCCGGGGTGCAGCCCCAGGCATCATTGAAATCAGCTTTGACTGTGTGCATGTCAATGACGATGCGCAGGACGTTACCCGTGTTATACGCCTTCAACAGGGCTTGATGGACGACCTCAATTGCGTCGATGTTGTCGGGTTTCCAAAACTTGGCGATGCGTTCGCGATGCGGGTCCAGCATCTCCCGCAGGAACGCGCCTTGGCGCAGCTTGATAAGCTGACCGGGCAGCACAGGCGGCGCGTCCTGATCAAGGCTCTGATTGGCACCATCGCGCTCAGCCTTGACGCTATTCAGACCGGCGACCAGCGTCATGACGTACGTCGCCATTATTGTCCTTGAGCTGCTCGTCGTCGCAAAAGAACAGGTTGCCGACGATCATCTCGACGATACCAGCACTGATGAAGAACTCGAGTGTGTCGGTGGTCAGTTCCATGTGCTGATGTAGTGAGTTGGTGATATTGATCTTGTCGTCAAAGAATGTCTTCTTGTCGTTGACCGACAGTGGCTGGTACAGCTTCCAGGACACCGCGTGCTGCCCTTCGTGATAGCTGTGATACTTGTGCTGGAAGAACGGCTTCGTGAAGTACTTGACGTCGTTGCGCGGCTTGCGCTTGCGACCCAAGACACCGACCTCCACCCTCGCACAGGCAGAACTTGCACCAACAGGTCAAGTTCTCCATGACGAACGCTAGGCCGTGCGTGGGCTGGTACGGAGTCGACTTCTTCATTTCTGCGGAAACCCTTAGGTCGTGTTTCACTTGCTGGTGCGGTTCCAGCTTCTTTGAAAAACAACTGGAATTCGGAAGCCAGTTGGTTTATCGATACAGATTCAAGTCATAGAACGAGGGATGTGTTTTACTTCAAATGATTAATAAAATCGTTGGTACTGCATTATAACGAGATGCAAAGCACACCTAGATTCCATTCATTTCCCCCTTATCCTAGAGATAACGAACGACGACGATGAAGATGACCTGTGGCTGCTTCAAGCGCTCTCAAAGCTACTTCAAACATCAACCAAGGCTATAGCGACATCGATAGATCCTGAACCTCAGCTTCTCGGCCCAGATGACCCAGAAACTCGCTTTTTCAAGTCATTTACGAGATCTCAAATGCATACTTGTTCAGGGGCCATTTGAAATGGATCCAGAGGCTTTGGTGCGCTTTATAAAGCCATTTATTCCTACAAGATCAAGTATCACAAGGATGTACTTGCTGTCACGTTGGACTGGTTGGGTAGAGCAGCTTCGTGTCGAGATCAAGACGTATGGGATTCGCAACTGTATACCGCTACCAACGGGTTGGACTACGCGCAATTATTCGGGCTCTATCACGAAACATCGCCCTACCGCAGTCAGTTCCTGCTGCATTTGTACAAGATTTTCCTTACTTCGACCAGGCGTTTGTTGCAATCGATAGCGTGCACGTACCCATCGTGGTTGCGGCGGCTGACGCAGAGAGGTTCAGAAACCGGAAAGGATGGTCGTCGACAAACGTTCTAATAGCTTCGGACTGGGATATGAACATAGCTTTTATCTACCCGGGGGATGAAGGTGCGGCTCACGACTCCATGGTTTTGGCTCACATCCAATTATTACAAGATGTTAAAGAGCATCACTACGTCATTGTGGATGCCGGGTACGCATTGCAACCTCAGATTCTCACTCCGTACCGCGGCGTACGATACCATTTGAAAGAATGGGCTGAGGGATCTGGTCGACTAAGAGCGGCCAAAGAGCTCCACAATTTCAGACACGCTAAAGCTCGCAATGTGGTCGAACGTGCCAACGGCTGCTTGAAGAAACGGTTCAAGATTCTGCGAGTAACTATTGAGTGTGAGTTTCTTATCGTCAAGGTTATTATTTTCGCCTGCGCATGTCTTAATAACTTTACAAGCCATAAGAACGCTGCGGACCTAGCACATGATTTAGGAGACGAAGGCGATGACCTCGAAGACGAAGGGGATGCTGCATGGTCTGGAGCTGTGGAAGTCTTTCCATTTGATTTTTCTTCAGCAACTAATTGGCGGGACTGGATATCATCTGCGATGTGGGATGAGTACGTCAAGTAGAAGCTAGCGCCTGGTCTCATAAAAACGAAAATTTGCCAGTCGATCCCACAAAATATGCCGCCGCGTCCCATCTCATATCACCTCGTCCCAAACAAGACCTCGTCCCAGACGCCTGGTTCCAGATATTTTTTATAGCGGCGATCGACCCTACAATGTTGTTGGCCTCGTCACATTGTTCTGGGACGAGGCGATAATGAAACGGGACGTGGCGGCATGTTTTGTGGGATCGACTGGCAACATTTCGTGTCGAAAACTGCCTACTTGCTGTGTCTGCTGCTGCTAGCTTATCAAACCACAACATCTGGTTGATCACCAAGGTCTTCCCTGGCCAACTTAATACCTGTTTACCTAATATCCTGGTGTACCTAATCACTTAACGATCCACCGACTCGGTAGTCAGGCTTAACTACGGAGCTTAATTAATACCTGCCAAACTTCAAACTTAATGCTCGATTGGGA